>BLSH010011538.1:60207-70668 GCA_018402905.1 Glandirana rugosa
TTACCACTTGGGAACGTGTCGTCGTCGAGGGCCAGTATTTGGTCGTGAACCTGAGACTATTCTGTTATACCTAACCAAATACTGTATATATGGTTATAGATATCGCGTCTAATCATCGTAAACACAAAGAGATACCTCGGCTAAGTGTGTAGAGACATCGCACAGGCCACGTCAAACGTGTTTCTGCGACACGCAGAAAACCAGGTAAAGTCCAGTCTTAAGTCGAGTTTTAGGTACAACTTTAGCCTGGAATTTGACACTTGGTCGTACGTGGTCTGGGGACGACCCTCGGTAACACCCAAAGTAACACTTGGGTCGGATTCATAGTTATATACTGTATGTAATTGGTATGTTGATGGTATCCTCAAAATTTACGTTGGACGTTTGTTTTATATATGATTAGAAATGTTACTCCGGCTAAATGATTTCCTAAACTAGTATATATTTTGTTTGCAGGTTGCATTTAAAACTCCTATGGTAGTTGTATGGTTAATGTATGTCATATATTGATACTTAGGCTGGGTTCACAATGAAACCCACAATGGCTCCCAGCAGGGGTCTGGTGCATGCTGGTTCACAGTTTAAGGTCCGATTTCAACATGGATTTTGAGCTGAATTCTGACCTGAAATGGACCAAAAGACGCACAGCGTCTTTGTGCAAACTGCACCGGACACGCTACAGAGATGTGTGAATCGGCTCCATAGAGAAACACAAATGCTACTAATCTGCGCTATAGATATTGGTATATATGTCATAAACCAATCCATATTGTCTTATCAGAGTCCAAGTGCTGGTTTATGACCGGGAGCTGCTGCTGTGCAAGGGTTCACCATTGCACTCTAATAAATACAAAACTCAAACTATTGCTGCGCCACCCTACTAATGTATAATCGACTAAACATAAAGTGACTGGTGCTGTGTGATATGTGCAAAAAATCATACACTTAAATGACACATGCTATGCTGTGTATACCACATGTGATGAATGCATTAGTCCATTCAAAAAGTCCATCAAAAAAATAAATAAATAAAGTGCTCAGTGCTCCACAGAAGTGCTCAATTGTATTCTGTTGTGCTCTGTGCCAGCCCCCTCTTGTGGCCCCACTCACCAGAAAACATGGATCCCCAGCTTTTCAGTCTGGGGGTGAAAGCAGACTTTTGACTGGTGATATGATGTAAATGGCAATGCTGAGGATCGTTTCTATCAAGCTGCTACGGCATCACTTTCCACATTTTATCTCAAAAGAAAAAGAACAAGCTCCATAGTGAAGTAGTTTCTAAAAAGTTTATTTGCGCAGAGTAAAAAAACTTACTTGTATAAAATTGGTCTACAGAAAATGTGTATAACAGCGCTTAACAGTTCTTATCAATAACGGTAGGAAATAAAGATAGTCCATAAGTGCTATCACACAGTGATAGGAGGGGGGTAGATGACAGTCCAATATGCAGCCTTTCACCAAGAATATGGGTACACCACCGCCAAACGTGCCGCTCCCTTTGCAATGCCCACTTACCGGACAGTGCTGTAAAGTAGGCTTGTGAATGGATCACTCAATCACACAGGACTGCTACACGGTCTCCTCACCGACATCAGTACTGGAAATAAAAGAGGCTCCACATGGTGTGTACCGATAAAACAAGCCCTTTTATTAAACCCCGCTAATATTGCACTTACAGAATAGATAAAATATCCACACAGTTGAAAATTTTAAAATATCACCGCTCCTGCCGCACAGCGGCCCTCCGTAGATGTCGGAATGACGAAACATGTCAGGGCGTGACCTTACGGCTAGACGGAAGTGACGATTGCGCTCCACACTGCTGGTGACACGCAGAAGTCTGTGAGAGAGACGCTACCCGTGGCTGTGCGGCAGGAGCGGTGATATTTTAAAATTTTCAACTGTGTGGATATTTTATCTATTCTGTAAGTGCAATATTAGCGGGGTTTAATAAAAGGGCTTGTTTTATCGGTACACACTATGTGGAGCCTCTTTTATTTCCGGTACTGATGTCGGTGAGGAGACCGTGTAGCAGTCCTGTGTGATTGAGTGATCCATTCACAAGCCTACTTTACAGCACTGTCCAGTAAGTGGGCATTGTAAAGGGAGTGGCACGTTTGGCGGTGGTGTACCCATATTCTTGGTGAAAGGCTGCACATTGGACTGTCATCTACCCCCCTCCTATCACTGTGTGATAGCACTTATGGACTATCTTTATTTCCTACCGTTATTGATAAGAACTGTTAAGCGCTGTTATACACATTTTCTGTAGGCCGATTTTATACATGTGTTGTATGTCATTATTGCTATTGTTTTAAAACGGCAGCTTTTATTATTTAATTTTAGGCTTTTGAGGTGCTACCTTGCGCTGATTAAGTGTTATATTTATTTGTGGGCGCATGTACACTTTTATTTGTGATAAAAAACTTACTTACAAGAAGTCTGATAAATCCCGCTTTGACACAAGAACAGTCAGTGTAAACAGTGTGCAGCGTCTGGCTCCGGCATGCCTTCATAGAGAGCTGGTCACAATCTCCTGATATGCGAACTGGATACGGGGAAACCCGCATCCAATTTGCATAGGTGTGAACCCAGCCTTAAACAGTAGTTCACCAGGCAAGCTAACTAAAAGGAGATCCTAGCCAAAACGCATGATGTCACATGGGTGGACTCAGGTTGGTGGCTCCTTTGATCACTGGTGCTGCCTCTTTCTCCATCTAATGCCATTTAACATGTACCAACTATGTCCCTAGCCAGGGCAGAAGCTCTCTTGCTGGGACACTGGATCCCCCAAGCCTTTTGCAGTTTTGTATTAGGGGTGTGGAAGCACTGCTAAACATTATAAATATATAACGGTAAATGCAACTATAAGATATATAATTAATAAATATGTGGGTTCAAAGGAACAGAACCAAGTGAAAAAATGAATAGCAGTGTTCAAGGTGCAATGCTAAGACAATCCTAATAGGTCTTATTAAATTATATCTGTAAGGTACCAATATTGCATCAAATAAAAAAAATAGGATAAAAAAAAATATAAATTCATATAAGATGAAAAAGTGCTTTTCATAAGGTGCATACAAAGCAATTTCATAGATGTATTAATGAATGTGCAAACAGTGCATACAAATAAAGTGCTGGTGCCAATAAACACTCATTAATTAATGGCAGGTAAACGTCTATAGACAGGTAGGTGAAGCAATCCTTCTCATTTGATAGATCTAACAGTCCACAGGTGCGTGCACAGGCTGAAGTACAAACGTGCTCCCTTCACCAGATGAAGTGAACTCTCATATTTATTAATTTTATATCTTATCATTGCATTTACCATTATATATTTATAATTTTTAGCAGCGTTTCCACACCCCTAATACATTTTGCTATTTTGTGTGAAACACTAATGGTGGCAGCAGCAGCTTCGTTTCATTTACACATTTACATTTAGGTGGTAGTGCACTAGCATTTTGTTATTATTCTTTTGCAGTTTTGCTGTCCTAATTGTTATGGTAGTGAGTTTTTATCTGTTTTTCATTATTAAACACCATTTAACTAGCCCTTAGTGCTGCTTTTTTCTGTCTGTAAAAATATTTAATTTTATTAAGAAAATCATGCAATAAAAGTTTTCATTAAAAAAAAAAAAAGATAAACAAGTGTACTTAGGGGGCCTGGTTATCTCATCATTCCCCTTTGCACATACTGCTCTGGTTGTCCCATCTCAGAACTTTACTTATATAAAAAAAAGTCATATTTATATTTCATGCAGCTTACATCAATAGAGCCTGGATTAATCTGACCCGTTTCTTGATTTTGTTGACCCACTTCATCACGGGATGTGGAAACTGTATCATATCAAGACTTGATGTGAAAAAAATAAGAATAGGAGGGAGGCAATTAGAAAGAAAAATATTAAGATAGAAAAGCTTTTAGATCTATAAGCTCAAGGCTATGAAGCCACAAGGTGAATTGTTGAGCTTTAAGCCTAAAATTACACAGATGACAATTTTATAGTGGTTTCTCCACCCAAACAGAAGGTTTAAAGAGAGAGACTGGAGGAAAAGCTTCAATATTTGTGGCAGTATAGGTTCAAAGGAGATTATGCATTGTTAATATGTTGTTTATGCTACATAATTGTATATATCATTCTAGCCTGCATCTGTACGACTGTTCAGACATTTATTATGAATATATGAACGTATGAAACTATATTTATTATGAGATTATGTAATCAATATTTAATATGTAATGCACATGTGCTGAATGGTGCTTTGAAACTCCCCTGTGGTTCTGCTTGTTGTGCTTCTGAAGCCTCAGAACTGAGAAGCCACTGGCTGGCTGATGTGAATGATCCAAATGTGCAGTGCACACCGCTCATGATGTCACCCGCCACAAAAGTTCAGTGGATGGTGGGCTCAGAGGTGGAGGATAAAACAGGGCTCACAAAAATCCCCATTTTCTCTCAGGAAACTTTAGGTCAGCCCTTCTTGTGTTAGAGGAGATCTTGAGATGCTAAACTTAAGACAGGCACAACTAGGTGAGTGAATAAGCACATGAGTAGGAGCCAGAACAGGTAAAATGACGCATACTGTATATATGTATAGGTGGTGTGGATTTGTGAGACTAAAGGTCCTTAATATACACCAAAGAAATAATGAACCAAGATATATCTTTACAGATCCTTTCTGACTGGTAAGGGTTGATGAGGGCACTTAAATGCAAAAAAGCACCAACATTTGAATAAACAGAATAAGGACAGGTTATTATGTAAAAGCTTTATTAGTGCCTCTAGTGGGGTTATTGAATATCATGGAGAATCAGGAGAGGAAATACAAACAGTAGCCTCAGAATTTGTCAGTATTAGAACAAGAAGAGCCGTCTAGAAAAAAAACATTCTAGATTCTGAATATAATACCCAGGGATCTATGTGCTGAGCAAAGGTGGATACATCTAAACAATTAGATAGATGAGAATAATATTTGACTCTTTTACTAACAATGACTATGTGACATTTTGCTATACATTAAGGTATGGCTAAGGTAAATGGCTATAAATGCTCTTTTTCAATAGATTCACAGTTTCTGATGAAAAGGGTCAACAAACCCAAGAAATGTGTCAAATTCATCCAGGTCACATTGCCAAAATCGACTAGGAACATAAAAATGACATTTTTGAAGGCTGACAACCAGGGTAGTAAGTGAAAATGTGTATCATGAAATATCTTATTTCAAGATTTATGGCTGTATCAAGGCCCCAATCAGGTCTCCTAGAGAATCTGTTTGTTCTTTTTTTCTTTTAATCTCCCTGGCGGTATGATTATGTCAGATTTTTGGTGCTGAAAGCGGTACGATTATTTTGCTTGGAAATTTGGCGTTTTATATTGTAGACCTGTAATTCTTAGGAATAGCTCATTTAAATCTGTCCAAACAAGAGTCTAGTAGACATCCCGGGTATGAAAAAGTTTGAAACATGAAATCATAAATTATAATATAACAAATAACTATAAATAATCATCAAAAATAATAATGTAATAGTAATAAAATGTATTCAATAATGTAATCAAACCAAAACACTGAAATTTGCTCAGTTGCAGAATTGTCGCTGTCGCCACTTTCAGTTTCTGATGATAAATTTCCCCAAAAATCACTATCACTCAATTCTCCAGTGATTCTTATTTACTATCGGTGTTTTCTAGCTGATCAAAAACCACTTTTGACATAAAGGGACACTTTTTGGTTGCTATGGACATTATCATGTTTCCAGGCAGAAAGAATGACATATATAATATAAAAGTGCATGCAGGGCTCTGGGCAAACCACTGGGGACAGAGGGGATGTGCAATTATTTCATACAGCAATGTAATCTGTAAGATTACAGTGTACTGTATGTGTACTGTGTGTTTCACTATTTGAATTTGCCGCCGGGCTCCGACCCCATGCGACGCAACGCTCGCAGGGAACGGAGCCCGGCACACAGAGGCATCGGGCGGAGGGACAGACACGCTTACACCGCAGGAGGACATCACTGGATCCAGGGGACAAGGTGAGTAACCCAGCCTGGATCCAGCAATGCAATCCCAAGTGTGGCTCGGGGTTACCGCTAATGGTACTGAAATTCCACCCCGAGCCACACTTTACCGCCAGGGAGGTTAATGAAAGCTTTTTAATGCATGACTTCATTAATAAAACAACTTTTTTTTTTAAATTAATACATTGTCAAATGTAAGGCTTCTTGTACGCAAAGGGGCTATTTACTACAACTGGAAAGTGCAACTGGTGTAACTCTGCATAGAAACCAATCAGCTTCCAGGTTTTATTTCCAAAGCTTAATTGAACAAGTTAAAGTTAGAAGCTGATTGACTACCATACACAGCTGTACCAGATTCTGAGTGCACCAATTTTAGTAAATCTTCCTCTTAGGCTACTTTCACACTGAGGCACTTTACAGGCGCTATTTAGCTAAAAGTAGCGCCTGTAAAGCGCCTCAAAAATCACTCCCCATCCACCCCAATGTGAAAGCCTGAGTGCTTTCACACTGTGGCAGTACGCTTGCAGAACGTTACAAAAAGTCCTGCAAGCAGCATCTTTGGGGCGGTGCGGTGAGCGGTGATACACCGCTCCTCCACCGCCTCTGCCCATTGAAAACAATGGGCAGGGCTTCCGAAGAGGCTGCACACCGACTCGGTAGCGCAGCGTGCTGGCACTTTAAACCCTGATTAACCCCTTGTGGGGGGTTAAAAGTGCCATGCACCCACCTGCATAGAGCCGCTATAACAGCGGCAAATCCCCGCAGAAAGTAGCGGGAAATTACCGCTACTGCCCGTCCCAGTGTGAAAGTAGCCTGTGCAGTACATTCCCGGTGTGTTAGTGCACCTGGAAGGCACAGGTAGCCCCACTACCTGCAAGTTGTCAAAGTCTATAGTAGGCTGAAATATTTTGCAGCTGGACAGGACTGAAACTTTCTCATTTTAAATCTTCTATTCAAGCCTCAGGAGACCCTCCCAAATGCCCACAATGCATGGAAAACAAGTAAAGTATTAACCTCCCTGGCAGTATGATTATGTCAGATTTTTGCATCTCAAAGTGGTGTTTTGCACAGAAATTTGGCGTCTTATATTGTAGGAGTGTAATTCTTAGGAATAACTCACTTAAATCTGTCCAAACAAGAGTCTTGTAGACATCCTGGGTATGATAAACTTTGAAACAATGAAATCATAAATTATAATATAATAAATAACTATAAATAATTATCAAAAATAATAATATAAAAATAATAAAATGTAATCAATAATGTAATCAAGTCAAAAACACTGAAATTTGCTCAGTTGCAGAATTGCCACTGTTGTCACTTTCAGTGTCTGATGACAAATTTCCCCATGAATCAGTATCACTCAATTCTGCAAGTGATTCTTATTTACTATCACTGTTTTCTAGCTGGTAGAGTTGAGCGAACCGAAACTGTAAAGTTTGGGTCCGTATCAAACTTTGGGGTGTCCGTGACCCGGACCCGAACCCGGACATTTGAAAAAAAGTTTGGGTTCGAGTTCTGGGTTTGGATATTTGATCACGCATGTTGAATAGCTGCAGGGCAGCCAATCAACAAAGGTTTCACTGGTTTGCCCTTAGAAGCCATCACAACCATGCCTACTAATGGCATGGCTTTGATTGGCCAATGCATCATGTGACCTAGCCTCTTTATGAGCTGGAGTCACTTAGTGCTGCATGTCACATGCTCTCTGGGTAGTGTAGGGAGAAGATGCTGCTGGTGCTGTGAGGGACAGATTGTAGATAGATAGATAGGTAGAGATTACTACTACTACTGCTTTTAGGGACAGATTGCAGATCTCATCCTGCATTACAGAAGGATCTGACTGGACTAGGTAGAGTCTACTGCTTAGAGGGACAGATTATTGTTCTAAAATCATCTTCTAGTTCTATAGGGTCAGGTTCCTGCTGTTGCTATAAGGGACAGATTATTGTTCTAAAATCATCGCCTACTCCTATAGGGTCAGGTTCCTGCTGTTGCTGTAAGGGACAGATTATTGTTCTAAAATCATTTTGCAGCCCTCTAGCACTTTCCAGGATTTTTTTTACAGTCATTTTTGTGCTGCAAAGTTCGGGTCCCCATTGAATTCAATGGGGTTCGGGGTAAAGTTCGGGTCAAGTTCGATACCGAATGCAGACTTTTTCCCGAAGTTCGGCCGAACCCACCGAACCCAAACATCCAGGGGTTCGCTCAACTCTACTAGCTGGTCAAAAAAACGCTTTTGACATAAAGGGACGCTTTTTGAATGCCATGGACATTCTCAAGTTTCCAGGCAGAAAGAATGGCATATATAATATAAAAGTGCATGCAGGGCACTGGACAAAGCACTAGGGACAAAAGGGAGGTGAAATGATTTGATACAGTAATGTAATATTACAGATTACAGTGTGCTGTATGTGTTATGTGTGTTTCACTGTTTGAATTTGCTGCCGGGCTCCACCCTCATGCGACACAACGCTCGTAGGGAACGAAACCCAGATGCAAAAGATTCCGCCGGAGGACAGAGCAGGGGGACATCACAGGTTCCTGGGGACAAGGTAAGTAACTTTTCCCTGATCCTGTGATGCGATCCCAAGTGTGGCTCGGGGCTTACCGCTTTTCGTAATGAAAACTCACCTCGAGCCACTCTCAGGATTACCGCTAAGGAGGTTAACTTTTTCAGCCATTCTGTGAGAGAAGAGAGAGCAGCAGCAGAGAGAGCAGTGTGCTTGCAGATAGCGGTCTTATTTTCTGTGTTTTCACTATGGATCCCATCATGAGCATGTGTGGAAGACGTAGAAAATTACATGAGACGATCAGAGTTTGCCGCTACTGGACTCATCCATTGATGTAGGCAACGGCATGTGATGAAAATTGTGTTTTTTCAACATTATTATATGTTCAAAAATGATCAGAAATGTTTTCCCCTTCAGCAACGCTTACAAATACAAACACGCATAAATGCAGTTTACCACGGTTACATGTGGTTAAACATGGTTACAAGCATTTGGCATTTGAAATTCCAGTAAACTACAGTCATAAACATGATTTTTCTGCTTTCAAAAAATACCTGTAACCTCAATTGCCTTTAAACTACTGTAAATGACTAAGTGTACATGTACAGATAAGATAAGATAGAGGAGAGTTCAGGGGCTGCTGAAAAAATGCCCAACTGCTCCTAGACTTCAGTTTATCAGCTGTAGTGTACATGAGGCCTTATACTTACCTGTCCAATTTCCCATTTCTCAAAACAACAGTCTCTTGCACAGTTACAGTGGCCAGCAGAATCTTCTCACACAACACAGGTTGTGTTAGATACCTGTGTGTGCAGTTTTCTAGTTCCACCCATTGGTCCCTATATCATTAGTGTATCCCAGACACACATGTAGAAAGGCTGGAGGGTGGAACCACAGCATGTGGAGGTGTTTGATGCCTAGACAAAAGAATTATAAATTGTTGTCTTTTAAAGGGTGTTTTTTTAAGTTTGCAACAGAGTATAAATAATTGATGAATATGGATATATATTGTTTGCTTAGTAGTATACATTTTAGCTTTCTTTCAAGACTCTTGGGTCCCTTTCAGCATTATTTCTCCATCATGTATCTACAACCTATTATATGGACCACCATATGTGGGTGAATCTTTTAGCTAGATCAATGACAGGAGTCTGTTCTTCTTTTACATCTCAACCCAGCTGTTATATGGACATGGTACAGATGTGGTGCAGGGGCAGATTTAGTATATAAAAATAAAAGTGTACAATTTCTGAAAAATATATAGGTTTGCCAGAATTGGGAATTATCTACAAATAATATCAAGCACTGCACTGCTAACCCTGTTAACTTTAGGCAACTACCAGCATATCAATTTTTCCCCAATAAATGGTATTGTATACACCAATATGATTTCTACATACTTAGAGTGTGTATAGGCTATGGGTTTGTTTACATTTGCAAAATATATCACTTTGAGGTGAAAAAAATCTGCAATGTTCATGAAAGCTTAAAAATGTACTGCATAACTAGCAGCTGTCAAATAACATTTCATTTAAATGATTATTGACCAACTGAATTATGTTTCCCATGGTGAGAATGAGTTCTTGTTGTAGCTAAAAAGCATATCAACATTTCATTCCTCAATACTAATACCTGGAAGAGAAATATGCAAGCTATTATACAGTTCTATCTTTATTCAACTGTGCAGTTATTAATCCAACTTAAAGGTCCACTTAAGTCAGATATGAAAATTTAACCTTGAAATACATACAGTAGAGCTATTCTCAAAAACACCAACTGCACTACACACAGGGACTAGAGTTGAGCGAACCCGGATTGTAAAGTTTGGGTCCGTACCGAACTTTGGGGTGTCCGGGACCCGGACCCGGACCCGGACTTTTCAAAAAAAGTCCGGGTTCGGGTCCGGGGTTCTGGTAATTTTAATGCA
>BLSH010011538.1:82011-113936 GCA_018402905.1 Glandirana rugosa
TAAGAGACAGGATACAGACTCTTCGGAGCATTTGGACTGTGGCCATAGCCTACAGGTTCCTTACTTTCTCCTATAAGGAGGTTAGGCCCTTAGGGCGATTCAGTACTATATACTTTGGGTCATTTGCTATTTGCAATGTTAACTATTAGGAGTGATATGCTACTAATGCAATTTTTTTTCACCTGCAAGTACAGGCCCTGTGGGCCTAGTTAGCCCAGCTGTCTACAGTAAAGGGGTAAAGGGAGCATTTGCTTCCCTACATAATGATTATCTCTCCCACCGGAGAGTGGCGATCTTTCGCGGGCGGATTGGGGTCCAAACAGACCTGCCTTTTTCTGGGGTGGGCGGCGAGGGGGGGCGGGGCAGACTTGGTCCCTGGGTCTCGGCACAGCAGGCTCCCGTTTGGGGTGCAGGGCCGGGGGGCTGGGGCGGTGCCGTCTGCAATCCCCCTGACCGCCGGACAGGGTCTTAAGTCGCAGTGGTGACTGGGTTAGCTCTTGTTATTTCTCAACATATTTTGTATATCATATACAAGACTCCAGGTTCGTCTATGGTTTAGTTCCTCTCAAGTCTAGAGATTCATCTATGCACTGTTCCTGCTATGTATTGATATTTCTTTTCATCAATAAAAATCTATTGAAAGTAAAATTGCACAGGTCCCAGGAAGTACATTGAACCATTGCTGGATCTTCCTACTATATTTAATTGTGTCAGTAGGAATGAACATATCAAATTGCCATGTTTCAGATCCACCTGACCTGGTCCATTGGGCTTTATATTTTTTGTTGCCTGAAAACAGAGAGAACAGATTGGCTTCTCTTTGGTGTTGTGTGACAGAGTCACTAATATAGCTAATGCTAATTGTATCTTAACTATTTCAGTTCTTTAACCAGTTATGGACACTTGGCATGCTAAACATGCCCAAAAAAGTCATTAAAGGTCATGGGGGTATTCTTTGCAAAGTGAAGTAACCTCACTCACAAAAAGAACAGTGAATATGCTAATCAATCCCAGGACGTGTGTAGCACGTCCAGTGCTTCTGCCTTGCTGCTATACCCCCCCTCCTCCAGCTTGCTTTCAAAATGAAAACCAGGAGTTGATGTGTAAATACAGCAGCTCTAGCAGCTGCTGCTTTAATAAAAGGCTGTTCAGACACAAAACAGAAAGAGAAAAAGTAATATTCTTCCTTTTGTATCTATTCTGTTTTATTAATCTGCAGATCACAGAAGTGAGCTGTGTCAGTTAAAGCAACCTAAAAAATAAATGTACCCTTTTAACCCCTTATTAACCATTAGTTTTTACTAATAAGTCCTAATTAACTCCCTTTCCCCCTTTTTTCTTCAAATAGTATTTCTCTGCTGATTTGTTTTTTTTTTTTCAATCTTATCAATCATTAACAATTTATTTGCTATGTTCAGTAATTTATTTAGTGTTACACTGAAAAAGTTAAAAAAATAAAAAAAACATTGTTTTGTAAATAACCTTGCTTTGTACCAGAATCATAATTTTAGTGTCATTGGAAAAAAAGAAAGAGAATAAAATGTATACTTTTATTTACAGTGGTGCTTTTGAACTAACATTTAGCAAAAAAGTAAATTTTCTTCTTCATGTATGTGTGCTGATAAGGCGGCACTGAAGGGCACTGATGAGGTTACACTGATGGGCACTGATGAGGAGGCAGTGATGAGGCTGTACTGATAGACTGCACTGATGGGGACTTATTGGCATTGATGAAGCTGCACTGAAAATCAGGGCACTGATGATCAGTGCACTGACTATCAGTGTAAACGATGTGCTGATGGGCTTGCTGGTTAACGGCTCTCCTTTCCTACTACAGAAAGTGAGAGGAAAGGACTTCCGAGAAAGGGAAAGTTTGTTTACAAGTGATCAGCGTGATTGGACACAGCTGATCACAAAGTAAAGGGCCGTTGTGGTTGGTCCTTTACCCTCATTTGTGATCAGCTGTGTCTGAAGGGCACAGTGGTCACAGAGTGCACCCTATGCATGCCGCAGGAGGCACACAGGGGGCAAGGTTCTAGGAGGATATCCATTGACTCCCTCCCAGGACTGGACGACCGCGCTGTAGCCATCTTTTGGCCATAGCTCGGTCGGCAAGTGGTTAAACAATTGTCTTTATATACAGTATCTCACAAAGGTGAGTACATCCCTCACATTTTTGTAAATATTTTATTATATCTTTTCATGTGACAACCATGAAAAAATGACACTTTCCTACTATGTAAAGTAGTGAGTGTACAGCTTGTAAAACAGTGTAAATTTGCTGTCCCCTCAAAATAACGCAGCACACATCCATTAAGGTCTAAACCACTGGAAGCAAAAGTGAGCACACCCCTAAGTGAAAATGTCCAAATTGGGCTCAAAATGTCAATATTTTGAGGGGCCACCATTATTTTCCAGCACTGCCTTAACCCTCTTGGACATGGAGTTCACCAGAGCTTCACAGGTTGCCACTGGAGTCCTCTTCCACTCGTCCATGATAACATCACAGAGCTGGTGCATGTTAGAGACCTTGCGCTCTTCCACCTTCCATTTGAGGATGCCCCGCAGATGGTCAATAGGGTTTAAGTCTGGAAACATGCTTGGCCAGTCCATCACCTTTATCCTCAGCTTCTTTAGCAAGGCAGTGATCATGGAGGTGTGTTTGAGGTCATTATGTTGGAATACTGCCCTGCGGCCCAGTCTGCAAACAGAGGGGATCATTCTCTGCTTCAGTATGTCACAGTACATGTTGGCATTCATCATTCCCTCAATGAACTGTAGCTCCCCAGAGCCGGCAGCACTCAGACCATGACACTCCCACCACCATGCTTAACTGTAGGCAAGACATACTTGTCTTTGTACTCCTCCCCTGGTTGCCTCCACACACACTTGACACCATCTGAACCAAATAAAGTTTATCTTGGTCTCATCAGACCACAGGACATGGTAACAGTAACCCATTTCCTTAGTCTGTTTGTCTTCAGCAAACTGCTTGCGGGTTTTCTTATGCATCATCTTCAGAAGAGGCTTCCTTCTGGAATGACAGTCATGCAGACCAATTTGATGCAGTGTGCGGCATATGGTCTGAGCACTGACAGACTGACCCCACCATCCCTTCAACCTCTGCAGCAATGCTGGCAGCACTCATACGTCTATTTTCCAAAGACAAGCACTGGATATGATGCTGAGCACATGCACTCAACTTCTTTGGTCGACCATGGCGAGGCCTGTTCTGAGTGGAACCTGTCCTGTTAAACCATTGTATGGTTTTGGTCACCATGCTGGAGCTCAGTTTCAGGGTCTTGACAATCTTCTTATAGCCTAGGCCATCTTTATGTAGAGCAACAATTCTTTTTTTCAGATCCTCAGAGAGTTATTTGCCATGAGGTGCTATGTTGAACTTCCAGTGGCCAGTATGAGAGAGTGAGAGCGATAACGCTAAACTTAACACACCTGCTCCCCATTCACACCCAAGACCTTGTAACCAGTGTTAATTTTGGCAGCAAATTTCAAATTAGTTTTAGTCTTAGTCTTAGGACTAAAATGGCATTTTAGTTTTAGTCCCATTTTAGTCTTCTGCAATTGTTCGACTAAAATGTCCTACATTTTAGTCGACTTAAATCTCCAGTACATTTTAGTAGACTAAAATCATTTTAGTCGACTAAAACTCATTTTAGTCGTCTAAAATCTAATGGGTGTACTTAAATTGTAATGCATTATTCAAGCATTTCTCTACAATTCCCAAACTGATTATATACTGCAGGAGTGAAAAATCAAATATGTTATTATTTATGATATTGGGGTATGAACATGCACTACAGACCAGTGTTAATTTTGATGTCAAATTTAAATTTAGTTTGAATCTTAGTCTTTTGACTAAAATGGCATTTTAGTTTTAGTCCCATTTTAGACTTTTAACTAAAACGCTATTTTAGTTTTAGTCATATTTTAGTCATCTCAATTGTTTTCTTTTTAGTTGTATTTTAGTAGACTAAAATGGTATTAAGTTAATCTACTAAAATGTTTTAGTCGGTTTTAGTCTACAAAATGAACACTGCATGTAACACTAAATAGTCACATGACACCAGGGAGGTAAGATGGCTTTTTTTGCCAATGGTTTAGACATTAATGGCTGTGTGTTGAGTTATTTTGAGGGGACAGCAAATTTACACTGTTATACAAGCTGTACACTCACTACTTTACATTGTAGCAAAGTGTAATTTCTTCAGTTTTGTCACATAGGTATAATAAAATATTTGCAAAAATGTTACAGGTATATTCACTGTTGTGAGATACTGTATTTATTTACACATATATCTTTTGTACAGCTTACTGCTTTGCTGTGAACAGCATGAATAATGTTTTTTCTGTGCTGGGTCCTCAATCCAGAAAGCCCAGCACACTCTGAAATCAAGGTGCCTTGGAAGCACCTCTGTTTTAAGTGATTACATGTAAATAAAAAATCATCTCAATAATGAAAAAAGAATATCAAGAATTAGTTTACAAACGTTCAGTTTTTCTTTAATAAAGCTGACCATAGTCATTTACAGCTACCCTCTAACTGCTTTGCTGAACAGGTGTTCAGAGAATTTTGGTCAGCTGAATCCCTTTCTTTCCCATTTGGATGTGATTTGAGTGTTCTAAGTAATGAATGAATGTAAAAATCCAGTAAATTAAAGTAAGTGTCAGTGCCAGCAGGCAACCACTATGGCAAGTGTTTATGACAGCAAGCGACCCTGCCAGAAAGTATCAGTGCAAGCAAGTGACCGTACCAGAAAGTTTTCGTGCCAATACATTTTGGTGCCAGCAAGTAATTGTACCAGAGAGTTCTGGTGCCAGCAAGTTTCAGCGCCAGAAAGTGATGGGGCCAGCAAGTGACCATTACAATCTTTACATGATCATCTTAAGCTGGATCAAGCCAAATGTCAAAGAGATCAAATTATATGAAATTATCTTGCAGAGAATTCACAAAGATGCCAGCTATCATGCCACAACTAGAGTTGAGCGGACACCTGGATGTTCGAGTTCGTCGGGTTTGGCCGAACCTTGTGAAAACGTTCGGGTTCGGCACCGAACTTGATCCAAGCTTGACCCCGGACACCAAACCCCATTGAAGTCAATGGTGACCGAATTTTTGGGCACAAAAATGGCTGTAAAAAAGTCATGGAAAGGGCTAGAAGGCTGAAAAGGGAAGCATAATGGAGTAAGAGTAGGACAAGTGCCCTGAAAACAAATGTGGATAGGGAAATAACTGAAAATCACATAAAAAAAAAAATGGGAGGAGGTGGATGTGGAGGAGGAGCCTAGAGGTTGACTAGGCCGTGACCATGGCAGTGTAGGTGGAACAGACAACTCTGTTTTTTGTTTGCACACTGTAGAAAGCCGCAGCAGTTGGCACCTGTGTTTTGTCATCATGATCACAGACTTGCTGCCGTGGTGTTTCCATGTCCTCATCCTGAACCAGAAGTGGTTGGGCATCAGAGCTCTCAATGTCTTCCAATTCTGGGCCAGGGCTATGTGGATGGCCCACGGAAAGCACAGCAGCAGAGTCATCAAAAAGCATAAGAGACTGCGGCATGACTTGGGGCTCAGACTGCTTGGCTGATTTACAAGGGGCTGAGGTGAAAGACAGATGGCCATGGGGTTCAGGAGCCAACTCTGAACTTTCATCAAGGGACCGGGTGGGAGAAAATGTGAAGGAACTGGAGGCATTGTCAGCCATCCAATCTGCTATCGCCTGTACTTGTTCTGGCCTCACCATTCGTTGAGCGCCATTTGGGCTTACCATATAACGTTGAAGGTTCTGTCGGCTACCTGAGGAAGGTGATTTTATAACGCTAATCTGTCCCTCACACCAGCAGCAGTAACATTTCCCTACACCAGTATGAGATGATTTTATAACGCTAATCTGTCCCTCACACCAGCAGCAGTAACATTTCCCTACACCAATATGAGATGATTTTATAACGCTAATCTGTCCCTCACACCAGCAGCAGGAATCTCTCCCCATACTAGTATGAGATGATTTTATAACGCTAATCTGTCCCTCACACCAGCAGCAGTAACCTCTCCCTACACCAATATGAGATGATTTTATATCGCTAATCTGTCCTTCACACCAGCAGCAGTAACATTTACCTACACCAGTATGAGATGATTTTATAACGCTAATCTGTCCCTCACACCAGCAGCAGTAACATTTCCCTACACCAGTATGAGATGATTTTATAACGCTAATCTGTCCCTCACACCAGCAGCAGGAACCTCTCCCTACACCAGTATGAGATGATTTTATAATGCTAATCTTTCCCTCACACCAGCAGCAGGAACCTCTCCCTACACCAGTATGGTATAATTTTATAACGCTAATCTGTCCCTCACACCAGCAACAGGAACCTCTCCCTATACCAGTATGAGATGATTTTATAATGGTAATCTGTCCCTCACACCAGCAGCAGGAACCTCTCCCTACACCAGTATGAGATTATTTTGTAACGGTAATCTGTCCCTCAAACCAGCAGCAGGAACCTCTCCCTACACCAGTATGAGATGATTTTATAACTGTAATCTATCCCTCACACCAGCGGCAGGAACCTCTCCCTACACCAGTGGCAGGAACCTCTCCCTATACTAGTATGAGATGATTTTATAACGCTAACCTGTCCCTCACAGTGGTGGTAGCATCCTCTCCCTACACTAGTCTGAGATCATGTGACATGCAGCGCTACGTGACTTCAGCTTATATTGAGGCTGAGTCACATGATGCACTGGCCAATCACAGCCATGCCTGGCTTCTATGGGCAAACGAGTGAAACGCTTGTTGATTGGCTGCCCTGCACCTATTCAAAAGGCGCAAAAAAATACCCGAACCCAGACTTTTTTTCAAATGTCCGGGTTCGGGACACAGACACCCTAAAGTCTCGTACGAACCCGAACTTTACAGTTCAGATTCGCTCAACTCTATATATAAACAAATAGTACAGCACAGCCCAAATCGTCTCAACCCTCCATAAATAACATACCATTTCCTAATAAATATACACAATTCACATTAATAATCATAAAATATAAAAATGATGATCACTTATATGAATTGTATATATTTATTAGGAAATGTTATGTTATTTATGGAGGGTTAAAATGTTTTGGGTTGTACTGCACTGTTTGTTTTTACAGTACTGTATACATGGTTTGGTGTGGGAACACATGTCAGTGATTAGCGACAACTTATCACATTTACAGTACATATATATATATATATATATATATATATATTTTTTTTTTTTTTACTTTAATTTTATTGTACTCTATTTTGGTTAGGTGGCTGACCCAACCCCCCTCCCCATCTAACACAATAATTGCTTGTCTCTACTTTCTGATTTTAGCATTGCATGTTAGTGAAATGCAATCTGTGTTTCCTGGCTCTGAGAATCACCTTCTCTCTGAGCCCACTGCAATATTTTTCCACATGTGAACAATCGAAGGATTGATAGAAGGTTGAAACAAAATCAAACCAGAACATGGATGAGGGGTGTTATACAACTAATTAGGATAAGAGCAGAAGTACTGCAGCGTCTTCTCTTTGGCCAAATTTTTAGTTTTAAAAAGTAATGGTTGACAGGATCACCTTAAGCACATTTGTAATATTTACTGAATAAATAGCAGTTCACTCATTAAATTTACTTGTTAGAATTAATGACATGAAAATGTATGAGATTTTATTTTAAAACTACAAATAACATTTAGCTATAATACGTAGGTACATTGTGTTATTGTGAATAGTACATGATTTGCTTGTGCCCTTAGTATAGAACATGTTACAGCTATTAAAAAGATGTTGGAGGCTATAATAAAACTCACCACTGAATCCAATGCTTTGCCAATAAGTGGTTCACCAATGTATCCTAAGCTATGACCGTAACTGGAACAAATGCATTATAACTGGCTTCTTCTGTTCCATGAATGTTTGTAGACTCTCAAATGCTTTCAACGATTTCTTATATTAAAGGGCATACATCACACTTCTACATTTTCTAATTCTGCAGTGTGTTGTAAACGTGAATTTAGTTTTATTCTGCCGTTATATTCAGTTTTAAGAAAACAATTTGCAGAAGTTATATAGACACTTTGAACACAAAACTAAACAAACTTTCATGTACTTCACAATCCCATTCCAGTGCTCTGAACAAAGTAAACAATTAATTTACAGTGTTCAATTTGAAAATATTATTTTAGCATACACAAAATGTAACAAAATAAAAGTAACACGTCACTATTGCTTGCTTTACATTAATAAAATAAGCAGTGGCTAACTGACAACAAAATTTCAATCAATAGCATTGACATGTTTTGAGGCAGTAGGACAGGTGGTCTGTAAGTCTAAAATGTCACTAGGAACACTTGAGTAGATGTAATGTCCTGTGGAATGTGTTAAGAACATGAAAGAGCATAAGAGATGAGCTGTACATCAAGATGTATTGTTGCCAGTATGTTGTCAAGGCTGCTCACTTCTGATTTGTGTATTATTACAAGCGCCCGTTTGTTTCACAACTTTTTGTCGCTGGTGTATTGTGCCAATTGCCCATATGTTGCTCACATGATGTATTTGCCATGATTGCTGTTTTTTTGCTATGTATTGTAACAGCTGCCCATTAACTGCCAAAATATTGTAACAGTTTCCTGTTTGTTGCCTCTGTATTGTCACATTTGCTGATAATTGTTGTGTGTATTGTCACAGTTGCCTGTTTTTTACTTGTGTATTGCCACGACTGCTAATTTCTTGCAATCTATTGTCAAGATTGTTGCCCACATATTGCAACAGCTGTTCATTTGTTTCCTGTGTATTCTGATTACCTGTTTGTTGAGCGTGTGTTGTTAAAACTGCCCATTTGTTGCCTGTATAATGTTACAAGTTCCCATTTTTAGCCTGTTATACTGTCAGAATTTACATTTTTGCCCATTTATTGTTGTTTGTTTTATGATATTTGTTTAGAGGATCATATTATCATAATTTAACCCCTTCACGCCGACCGTACACAAATATGTGGCCTTGGCTTGAAGAAGTTGTACCGGGGGAAAGCATGCAGCTGCCCGCATCACACCAGTACCGTTTTTTTAGAGCCGGTGGTTGGCTTTCTTGGGATAACAACTGAGGCAGCTAAAAAGCCACTTAGCCATTATTCCAAGCAGCGGAAGGGGATGTTCCCCCTTCCCACTGCCTTCTGCGGATCGCCCCGGGCTCTCATGACCCACCGGGAGGCCCGAGCGACCAGCCGGCACATCTGCCAGCTGGCCAGAGACCCGAATGAAGCCAGAATTGGCTTTGATCAGGTCTCAGATCTAGTAACCTGGAAGCGATGTCATGACATCACTTCCAGTTTACAGAAAACTAAAAGGCGCCAAATTTTAAAAAAAGTATTCAAAACGCTGATTTTGGCGTTTTGAATACTTTTAAGTGCAGGGTCTTTGCTAAAAAAATGCTAGCAAAAAATATGGATTTTAAGTTGTAAGCAACAAATGTCAGAAAAAGGCTTAGGCAGGAAGGGGTTAATATTCTGCCTAGCTCTATCAAACTACACTTCTATTATACCCATGTTTCACTGCAGCACACTATGCAAACCACTATAAAACGCTTTCATTTGTTGCCAAAAGTTATTTATGGATTGGTTGCTAGGGATGATTTGTTACATGTAACCAAGCTTACAAGCAACAAGAAAGGGTTTATTAAAGGTAGATCAATTTGTACAGGGGATTTTAGGCTAAGCAGAGCTGTCTGGCAAATTAGGAGAGCTTTTCAAATATGTTTCACTAATAGGAGAAAATGAGAACAGAAGACAACTAGAGTCCACAAATAAATAAAAAGCTTTAACAACCTGGAAACGTAAAAAAAAATGATATACATGAGTATACATGCTTATGTTGGTACAGCAAGTGCTTGTAATAATCTGAATTGGAGTCTATTAAAACTAACTTGCCTCTTAGTGAATTGGTCCTAGAATTTTCTGCATCCCTTTTCAGGTCACTAACATAGATGTTAAATATTTGAAAAAAAATTCAGTGAGAAATGACTGCAGTAGGTATCAGAGCCTGGAAATTCACTACTTAGGTGAAAAATTAGGAATCAAATTAGGTGATTAAATGCTGCTTAAATCAACCCCTACCGCACACTGCTCAACTGATAGCACTATGGGTACCACTGTATATTCACACACATAAGATAGAAATGCACATAAGTATGTAAGAGTCAGCATAAGAAAATATATCCTGATCTGAAGGATATAACATAATGCAGCCCTTGGTTTGTCAACTTGCCAATATAGTTTACCTGTAGGTAATATTAATATCTCCTAAACACACACCATATAAGAGATATTCTAGTGAGCAGCAGCTGGTGACATCACTGACACATGCTCTCTGAAGGAAAGGTATACGCGTGCTATTCCTTCAGAGCTGTGTGCTGCGGCTGAGACTCCAGAGCATGCCAATCAGATGGCTGGTCCCCTTACCCGGAAGGAAGACTGGGTGAAAGTGGAAGCCTCTGCAGCAGTGACAGTGTGCTGCTTATGGGCTTTGTTTTAACCTCCCTGGCGGTATGATTATTTCAGATTTTTGGTGCTGAAAGCGGTAAATTATTTTGAATGGAAATTTGGCGTTTTATATTGTAGTCCTGTAATTCTTAGGAATAACTCACTTAAATCTGTCCAAACAAGAGTCTAGTAGACATCAAGGGTATGATAAAGTTTGAAACATGAAATCATAAATTATAATATAATAAATAACTAAAAATAATTATCAAAAATAATAAGGTCATTGTAATAAAATGTATTCAATAATGTAATCAAACCAAAAACACTGAAATTTGCTTAGTTGCAGAATTGTCGCTGTCATCACGTTCAGTGTCTGATGATAAATTTCCCCAAAAATTTGTATCACTCAATTCTGCAAATGATTCTTATTTACTATCACTGTTTTCTAGCTAATCAAAAACCACTTTTGGCGTAAAGGGACACTTTTTGGTTGCCATGGACATTCTCATGTTTCCAGGCAGAAAGAATGACATGTATAATATAAAAGTGCATGCGGGGCACTGGGAAAACCACTAGGGACAAAGGGAATGTGAAATGATTTCATACAGCAATGTAATCTTACAGATTACAGTGTACTGTATGTTTACTATGTGTTTCACTTTTTGAATTTGCAGCCGGTCTCTGCCCCGTGCGACGCAACGCTCGCAGGGAACGGAGCCCGGCACACAGAGGCTTAGGCTGGAGGACAGAGCCCGCAGACATGGCGGGGGACATCGCTGGATCCAGGGGACAAGGTGAGTAATGCTGCCTTGGATCCAGCGATGCAATCCCGAGTGTGGCTCGGGGTTACCGCTAATGGTACTGAAATTCCACCCCGAGCCACACTCAAGAAGGGAGGTTAAGGTAAGTTTTGTGCTAACATATTATGATATTGCCTTGCAGGTGGAAACTTTTTTTTTTCTTAAAGACTTTTTCTACTGCTTTAAGTAGAAAACGTATCAATTTAACCTGACAGGATGACCGTGATTATTTTATGATAAATATGGAAAGCATATTTCCAAAAAAGGGGGTTTGTCTCTTTGTAATATTATATTTTGGACAGGCTATAAATAAAGGTATCTATGTAACTGCATGAAATCAGTAGGTGAGATTTGCTAAAACTGGTGCACATAGAATCTGGTGCAGCTGTGCATAATATCCAATCAGCTTCTAACTTATAGTGGTTGTTAACCACTTCCACACTGCGTACAGTATATTTACTGTGGCAGTGTGGACGTGTACCGTGAATTGCTGTAAATAAACGGCGAATTGCGGAGTGGGTGCTAGAGGGCGTGAGTACGCCGCCGGCGGCATGTGCTCATGCCCGCCGCATTCCGGAGCGTGCAGACCCGATGTCCACCAGCAAGCCGCGATGAGCTGCCAGAGTCAAAGAATGGGGAACCACCGGTGTAAACACGGCGATTCCCCATTCTGACAGCGAGGGCATAAGAGATCTACTGATCCCTGTCACTGGGATCAGTTAGATCTATTATACATATAGCAGCCCAGCCCCCATACAGTTAGAACACGCCTAGGGAACACAGTTAACCCCTAGATCGCCCCCTGCAGGTTAACCCCTTCACTGCCAATGGCATTTACACAGTAATAAGTGCATTTTTATAGCATTGATCGCTGTATAAATGCCAATAGTCCCAAAAAAGTGTCAAAATGGTCCGACATGTCCGCCCCAATATTGCAGTACCACTAAAAATCGCTGCCATTACTAGTAAAAAAAAAAAAATAATAATAACCCCAGAAATGAATTATCATCCATAAAAGCGGCAACTTTTGCACAAACCAATCAATAAACGCTGATTGCGATTTTTTTTTTACCAAAAATATGAGGAAGAATATAAATTAGCCAAAACCGAAGAAAAAAATTTTTTTTATTTTTTTTGGATTTGTAGTTTAGCAAAAAGTAAGAAATAATGTTTTTTTTTTTTGCAAAATTGTCACTCTTTATTTGTTTATAGCAGTGATCAGAAATGACGCAGAGGTGATCAATACCACCAAAAGAAGCTCTATTTGTGGGGAAAAAAGGACGTAAATTTAGTTTGGGTACAACCTCGCACGACTGCGCAATTGTCAGTTAAAGCGACGCAGTGCCGAATTACAAAAAGTACTCTGGTCCTAACGTGGGAAATCCTTCCGGGGCTGAAGTGGCTAAGCCATTTTATAAACTACACACAATCCCCTCTGTTATAAAGCCTCCTATGCTGCAGTGTATGCTCTTTGTAAAAAAGATGCCAGTTTCAACCTGAATTCACAGATCAGTGGTCATGTGACTCCTCAAGGCTCCCTCTCCCCATCTGACTGCTAGAGTGGGAGAGGCCAATAGTCCCCCTGTTGACTTCAGTCAGGAGGAGGGGAGAAGAGTAGGAGAGAGCCGAGACGTTAGTCGGGGAGGAGGGGAGCAGAGAGGGGTCATGTGACTGGCGATCGGCACTGTGAATTCAAGTAAGCATCTTTTTTACAAAGAACCGATACTGCAGCATAGGAGGCTTTATAACAGAGTGAATTGTTTGTATTGTCTAAATGTGTTCCAGCAGCAGGAGGGGGGGCAGGATTGGTAAGAGTTGACAGGCAGGGAGGGAAGGGGGACAGAAGAGGACACAGGAGACAGAGAGCAGGACTGCTAATGACAGAAGAATATAAACTGACCACGGTGTCAGGGCTCAGCAGCCATGACAAACCATGGTCGGTTTACAGGGGGAGGGTAGAAACTGGCAGGATCAGCCAGGTTTTTCAGGTGTTACAGGGGACCAAATTACACAGCACAAGAATTATAACAGTAATGTACTTGTTGGGGTTTATTTACTAAAGGTTAATTTTTCTGTTCACTGTGCAAGGTCAGTTGAGCTCGTCAAGGGAATTTCTCCCCTAGTAAACAAGATGAAGCTCTGCTGACTTCCATCATCCAATCTTGCGCAAGCAAAAATGTTGTTTTCTCTTTTCCTTGCAAGTGATCGGATATTATCTGCGATGTAAACTTTCATGACATTCACTAAGCTTTGGGGAAAATACAGAGTACAACATTACTTGCAAAGTGAACAGCTTTTTTGCCTTTAGTAAATCCACCCCATTGACGTTTTAAAATCACCTTACGAAAATGACAAAGCTTGAGGTCCAATGCAATGTTGTTGGAAAACTAAAAACACAGTAAGCAGAGGTGCAATCCCTATAATAGGATAAGTTCAATTATCCAAACATTGTATTCACATTGCAATGTCTTTACCAAACATAAATTGAACCAACTAAAGGGATTTCAACTGAAACCAAAGATCTGAAAACTTTTTGTATTGCCAGTAGACAACATACCATATCAAGTCTAAAAGTATAATAATATAAGAGCAGCATTGACCACAATATGTTGTGAGTGGAGCCAGTATTCAGTTTAGACAGAAACTTTTTTTTTTAAAGAGATTTTATTTGAATATAAACAAGGGAGTACAATATAATTATGGACATACATCAACGTCAATAAAGTACATTGGTGAGACCATGTCTCCTGGTAACAAAGAGTCGGAATTTCATATAAAGTCAACATGGAAAGTCACTATAAACTATAAGTCTATAAGTCAGTTTGACTTATTAAGGGTAAACAATAGCAGAAGAGAGAGAAAGAACAGAGGTTGTGTATGAACTGGATGAACTCCTGCTGAAAAAGAAGAAAGGGGGGGAGGGGAGGGAGGAAGGTGGGGGGGAGCTGCACCTATATTTTTTTTTTTATTTGTAAGAGTCTCGACAGATGAGGACAGTGTCTTTTTCGGGGAAGTCTCTAAAATACGAGAACTAGCGATGGGGAGAGATGGGTGTATCCTGAGGGAAGGTGAAGTTTAGGAAGGTGTTCCATCTTTTTTTGAAGCGGGAGGCTGCAGGTGGAAAATTAAAGTCTGTAAGAATTTTTTCTCTCCGAAGCTGAGTCATGAGATCATGTTTCACTTGGGACAAAGTTGGGGTGGAGGAAGAGATCCAGTTTTTCAAGATAGCTTTTCTGGCTGTGAAGAGGTAAATAAGTACCCAGTCCTTATGTTGAGGGGCCGTGTAGAGCGGTGGTTACCACTTTTGGTTGTCCCAGTAGCCGAAAACCATAAGGAGAGGGTCTTTGGGTATTTGGAGTTGGGTAATTCTGAAGATAAACTTTGAGATCATCTCCCAGAAGTCGGTGATAAGCGGGCAGGACCAAAATAGGTGTGTAAGAGAGGGTTTATGGAGGCTGCAGAGAGGGCAGGACATGACAGAGCCGTTCTGTGTATCCATAAGGGCAGGTTTGTAGGCTCAATGAAGTATCTTTAATTGGGTCTCCCTCCATATTACGCAGGGAGAGAGATTGATTGTGGTGTTGAATCCTCTGAGAAGTTTGGTCGTAAGGTCTGGGTCGGGGAAGTCTTTACCTTAATTTTTGATGGAGGTGGCTTTGATCGGGGTAGCTGTTTTAGCTAGCAGGGGTTTGTATATTTCTGATATAGTATATGAATTGCAGGAGGAGCGGATGAAGTGAGCACATTGCCAGAAGTTAAATAGATGAAATCTGGGTAGGGAGTATTTTTGAGCTATCTCATCAAAGGGGAGAGGGTCTCCCGTGGTCGGATCACAGAGGCTGAAGAAGGTTGTCAATCCGTTTCTGTTCCAAAGCTCAAATGCTCGGTGGTGCAAGCCAGGGGAGAAGTTCGGGTTCCCTTGAATGGGGAGGTGTCTGGAGATGGTGGTGGGGACCTTCAGGATTTTCCGGATCTCTCTCCAGGATATGATTGTGTCCCGTAGCAGAAGGTTGTATTGTAGATTTGGAGGAAGGATTTTCCACGGTGTGTAGAGAAGGGCCTTGAGTGAGAGCGGATGTGATATGGCAGATTCCAAGGGGGGGCTAGCATATCTAGATTCATTTCTGGACCAGTCTAAACCAATTCTTAGGAGGCAAGCCAGGTTGTACAGTCTAATATTGGGTAGGCAGGTGCCGCCTTCGCCCCTGGGGAGATATAATTTAGTCAATGCTATTCGTGGTCTCTTGCGGTGCCATATGAATTTAGAGATACTTCTGTTTAAGGATTGAATATCTTTGTGCTTGAGTAATAGGGGTATGGTTTGTAAAGGATAGAGTAGGCGTGCAAAACTGACCATTTTAAATAGATGGCATCTCCCCAGTAGCAAAAGCGGCAGGTCCATACAGTTCTCTAATTCCAAGGATATTTTATGTAGCAGAGGTGGGAAGTTCAAAGTGTAAAGGGAAGAGGGCAAGTTGCCGATTTTTATCCCCAGATATGTAATGTGTGATTTAGCTACGGTGAAGGGGGATTGGGCGGACCAGGGGTGTTGTGTGGAGGGGCCTATAGGGAGGATTTCACTCTTGCTGTAGTTGATTCGTAAACCTGCATATCGCCTGAAATCGTTGAATATTTGAATGATAGTTGGCATGTCTTTGGCCGAGTTAGATGTAAATATTAAGACATCGTCAGCGAAAAGCGCTGATCGTAGTTCGTGTGGTCCTATTTGGATTCCATTGAGGGGGGCCTTAGTGGTGAGGTATCTTGATAGCGGCTCTATGGCCAAATTGAACAGAAGTGGGGATAGGGGACAACCCTGTCTCGTGCCTTTGAAGAGTCTAAACTCCTCTGAGAGGGTACCAGCCACCATCAGCCCAGCTGCGGGAGAGGTGTACATGAAGCGGATTAGACTGACGAAAGGGACGGAGAAGTCCATCCGTCCCAGGACAAGGAATAGCCAGTCAAAGTTGACATTGTCAAAAGCTTTCTCCGCGTCAAGGGTGATGATGGCGTGGTCCCCTCCTTTGTAGGTATTAGCGTGATCGAGCAATAAGTACTTTCCTGACGTTCAGGGAGGCGGTTTTGCCCTTAACAAAGCCGGATTGGGCAGGGTGAATTAGGGGCGGGAGGATAGTGGATAGTCTGTTGGCGATAATTTTGGACAGCATTTTTATATCAAGATTTAAGAGGGAAATGGGGCGATAGGAGCCCTGTTCCAGTGGATCTTTTCCTTTCTTGTGGATTAGTTTTATGGTGGCTTGGTTTCCCGAGGGTAGATATGGACCTCCATTCCATATTCCGTTGAAGACCAGTGATAGGGTGGGTTTAATTGCCTTATGTAGGATTTTATATAGTTCTCCTGTGAACCCGTCTGGGCCTGGGGCTTTGTTGGGCTTGAGGTCCTTGATTGTGGAAGCTATTTCCTGGGTTGTGATAGGGGCATTAAGCCTGACCCGGTCTGAGGGAGAAATTGATGGGAGACTATTGAGAAAGTTTTCGGCCGGGGAGAGGTCAGTGCTGTCTGGTGAGTATTGGTAGAATTTCATCATAATTTTGTTTATCTCTTTGGGGGTATTTGTGATGATTCCTTGGGGGTCCCTTAGGGAGGTTATGTGGGTGGGTGTGTAGGGGCCGCTGGCTAATCTTGCCAGGAGTTTCCCAAATTTATTCCCGAATTTATAAAATGTTGCCTCAAGATGGGATTGTTTGGTTAATTTTATTGATTCTGCCCAGGAATTGAAGTCAGCTTTGGCGGACCTCCATTCTTCTCTGGTGTGAGGGGTATCCTGTATGGAGAGGTTTCTTTGTGCTAGTTTCAGGCGGGTGCTGGCTGCTTTGAATTTGGTCTGGGAGTGTTTCTTGAAGGAGGAGGCATAGGAAATAATTTTCCCTCGGAGATAGGCCTTGCCTGCGTCCCATAAAAGATTTGGGTTGTCTAAGTGCTGTTCGTTGGTGGAGGTATATTCACTCCATGCCTGGTGGATATAACTCTGAAAGTCAGAGTTAACCGACAGATATTGGGGGAAACGCCATGTCTGGGGGATAGGTTGGGAGAGCGAGTCTTGGAAGGAGATAGAAATTGGTGAGTGATCCGAGATCGCGATCTCGTGAATTTCAGCCTCTCTAATTATAGGTAGAAGATTATCTGTGCAATAAAGATAATCAATCCTAGTGAATATCTTGTGTGGGTTTGAATAAAACGTGTATTCCTTCTCTAAAGGGTGGAGATATCGCCAAATATCGGTCATGTGCAGTGACTCCATGGCACTAGCCAGGGGGGTGGATGTTAAGGTTTTTTTTTTTTAACAATGCAAGTTTTTATTGGTTTAGCAAGCAAGGTATACAGATCGTAAAAGTCAATAAAATGTACATTTCACAAGGCAGAAAGTTAAAACGTACATGTCATTCTCTTCATACCAATCAGCAGTTATAGTTAAGCCTATTGAGTGGGGCAGATGAGTTGTCTTGACCCATCTGATATTAAGTGCGGGTCTCATATCGGTAAGAGATAGTGGGAGAGTGAGTGAGGCAGCCCATTGTTGTATTTAGAAGGTAGCTCTGCGGCTTTGAGCGGGGGGGGCTAAGACCCAGCACCAGGTGACACCCCTGATGGGAGCAGTCTGTGTCCCAAGGTGGGGGACCGCCCCACCCCCCTGGCGGAACGGCATGTCGATAGGAAAATGTGGGTCTAAGCTGCAGACTTTAATATGGTTGCACAGTTTGTGGCTCTGGGCAGGTCTTAGGTATACAAGATGGCCTTGTAGCCTGGGGAGGGGCAGTGGTGATTAATTTTATGAGTGTTTGTGGTGGCACCTTTAAGAATTCAAGGCTTGGGTGAATTGAGTAGAGTAGCGGTAGATGATCCAGGGAGACCATTGCGTGTGGAATCTTTCCTCTGTGTCATTTGCTATGGCTACTAATTCTTCCATACGGTAAATCGTATCTACTTCCCGTAGCCACTCTGCGACTGTCGGGGTGCAAGTAGATTTCCAGTATCTGGGAATCAACAGCTTGGCAGCATTGAGGAGATGTCTTGTTATGGAGCGCTTGTAGCATCTCATAGATCCAGATGTGATGTGGAGTAGGCAACAGGCCGGTGTGAGATCTATGTTGGTCTCTGTGATGTGTTTTGTTATGTCCTTCACTTTGTTCCAGAATGGGATGATGGCTTCACAGGACCACCAAATGTGTGTGAGTGAGCCCGTGTCCCGCCCACAGCGCCAGCACAAGTCTGAGGATTGGGGGTACCACTTTTTCAGCTTGGTAGGAGTGGCGTACCAATGAGTCAATAATTTGTAGGACATCTCCTGTGTACGTGTACTAATAGAGCATTTATGAGTAAAAATATTTGCCCTCGACCATTGTTCATCTGAAAAATTTGTTTGTAGGGAGTTTTCCCAATATTGTCTTGTGCTGGAGGTGGATGGGGCACTGGCACTTAGTAGTAGGGAGTACGTCAGCGAGGTAGTTCTGGCTACCGGATCGCCTGAAAGACAGATATTTTGAAAAGGGGTTAGAGATCTGTGTAGGTCATGTTTGTCAAGTGTGGTGAGGTAGTTGTGAATCTGGCGGTAAGGCCAAAAAGACAGAGGAGTATACTGAGAAAGTCGTGTGTTGATGGATTCGAGGGAAGCGATGCGGTTATTGTCAATGCAGTGTAGCGCCAGAAGTGGCGTTTTTTCGTCTCTCAGCGGAATCCATCCCCTTTCTAGCCCAGGTGTGAAGTCAGGGTTTGAGGCGATCGGCGTTAGTGGACCTGGGCTGGAGGAAAGTGCCTTAGCTTTATTCACAGCATGGAAGGCATCTAGGGTTGGCCCTATTATGGGATTCGATTTGATGTTGAACGGGAGTTTTTGAAATTGTGTCCAGGGTAGGAATCGCAGGGGTAAGGGAGAGCTATTGTTTTCCAGCTGGACCCAGTCTTTCTCTTTCCCATGGAAATTCCAGTCTATTATCCGCGCTAGATGGGCAGTGGATGTTAAGGTTTTATGGTCATGTTGAGATTTTCTTGGGTGTGATCTGTCGTCTATTTCGTGTGAGATCGAGTTGAAGTCGCCCCCTATTATGTGGGGGGTTTGTGGTGATTTTGTTAGATTGGAAATGAGGTCCTGGAAAAAGGGGGAGCCCGGGGAGTTGGGGGCATAGATGTTCGTGATCAGAACATCCTTACCCGATAAGCATATGTGGGCTGTTAACATACGGTCTTGCATCACTGAGCTCGAGGAGAGAACTTCACATGACAGAGCTTTGTGGATTAGGATGGCTATTCCGGCCTTGCAACCTAGGGCTTCAGAGCCTATCACTGTTCCTACCCAGAGTTTTTTCAGGTGCTGTAAATCGGATTGTCTCAGATGGGTCTCCTGTAGTAATGCTATGTCAGTCCCTAGCCTCTTCAGGTAAATCAGGATCTTCATCCTCTTAATGGGGGATCTAAGACCCTTCACATTCCATGAGGTGCATCTGATGAATGTGGCGAGAAATGGGGAGATGGAAGCTGGGGTGAAGGTGAGGGGGAGTGTCCCGTGAGCTGTGGAGGGGTGTGGAAGCAGAACCCGGTTATTGGAGTGGGGAGAGAGGTGCATAGGTGGGTGCTGGAGTAAAGGGGAGGAGATGTAGCTTGAATGGGGGGTATTAGAAAGGGTTTGGGGAAGGGAGTTTTGTGTGCTGGTGTATTACGATAAATAAACCAAAACATAACTAGTCTGTACTTCACTTTTTTCCGCATGGGCTCGCAGACAGTAAGTCGCTCCCTGCCAACGGCCAAATTGGAAGATGATAGAAGGGGGGGCCAAGTGAGGTGTTGAAGCTATGGGGTGGTTTGAGGCTCTTTAAGCGCTGTAAGGAGCGCGACTCTTCTGTATGGAACCCATGTGAAAAGATGGAGATTGAGACCAAGTGTTAACATAAAGACATGGAACATATGCTTGTAACAAAAGTGTAACATACCAAGTGTAACCTTAGTGGTAACATAAGGATAAGGGTGGCTTCTTAAGAGCGAGTCCAGTGTCAGGGGCCCAGGCGGGCGTCATCTGTGTTGCTCTCCTGCAAATAAACTAAAAAAAGGGAGAGTGTGACATGAGGAATAGCTTAGGTTGGGCAGGAAATTAGCCTACTAGGTGGGAATCCGAGGGCTTCATTCGTTTCGGAGAGTCTTTCCTAGGGCTGCGCTGGTTTAGGGATCTAGGAATCGAGGATGCCCGTTGTGGTTTGATGGGTTGGAGGTCGGTGTTGATGGAGCGGAGATATTTTTCTGCCTCCTGAGGGTCATGGAAGATGAGTTGTTCACCATTTGCTGCTCTCAGCTGCAGTACTGCTGGGAAAGCCAGGGAGAATTTCATTTGTCGGTGGTGAAGAGCAGTGCAGACTTGTTGGAATGCTTTCCGTTTTTTAGAAACTTCTGCGGAGTAGTCAGCAAAGATTAAAATTTTTATCCCATCGACTATGAGCGGGTTTGTCTGCCTGTATTTAAATAGGATATCGGCCTTGTCCGCGTAGTTAAGGTACTTGGCAATTATGGTTCGAGAAGTCTTGCGGTCAGGTTGAGGGTTTCCAATGTGATGCGCGCGTTCTACTATGCAAGGCCTGGTTAGGCCTAAGGCCTCCGGGATGCGCTTCACGCAGAAATCCACGAGAGCTGGGCCCTGAAGTGACTCTGGTACCCCCACAAAGCAAAGATTACTTCTTCTCGACCTGTTCTCAAGATCGTCAAGTTTTTGTAAAATAAATTGATTGGTCTTGGATTGGGATTGCTCAGTCAGTTGAGATTGGTAAAGTTCGTCTTCTATATTTGATATTCTGTGTTCGGCCTCATCCAGGAGGGCCTTGTGCTCCACGAGCTGTTTTGTGATTTGTAGCATGCCTTCGCTGATAGCCTGTTCCACTGTCGTTCTAATAGTGGGGGCTAAGATCGCCGCTACAGCCTGGGCGATCTTTTCGTATGTGCCCTGGTCCTCCGGGTGGGTTGTGGGGATATTGCTCACCTCCATGTCCGCGGTGTGCGCGTCCCGAACGTTCGTGGCACAGGCTGCATCCCCGGCCTCGATTTGTGGCTGGGGCGGCGCGATCCGCGGGCCGCCTTTCCCCAGGTACCGTTCCATAGCAGAGTGTCGGAGGGGTGTCAGGGATGTTTCCTGAGCGGGCGGGTGCCTCAGTGTGAGCTCTTGGTCGGCTTTGTAGGCAGATTTTTGGCCGTGGAGCGGGAGCTAGAGCAGAGTGCTGCTACTCCATACGGCGCTGGAACCGGAAGTCTTTGACAGAAACTTTAAGGAAAAGCAAAGTTTAAATTGGTCATATGAGCACTTAGGCTTGTAGACTAGAAAGATGTTAAAGACACTGAAAACAAATGTTTGAATTTTTTTAGGTTATCAACATAGCAAGTACATTACTCATTGTCCCATTGCCCAGTATCATTCAACTCACTTCCTGTGAGGCCAGGGTCTCCTTGCTCCACCCTCTCCTTATGATCACAGGAGAATACAGCAGCATTTAGGAACAACAGGATGAAAAAAAAAACCTGATATCATTGAACTAGACTGAAGACACCTACTAATAAGCTAAGTTCAAAGATCTTTTCTTAAAGTGTTCAGGGTACTCCAATCGGAGAGAGGGGCAACAGGGGATATTGGGCTACAAATATGTCCAAGGTCAGTATAAAGATTTTGAAAGATTTGCAAAACTTGATGTTTATCTTAAGATCTGTAAAAAGGACAAGGAAAAACTTTATACAAAAGGTTTCACCATCGGTTCACAATAATGAAATGTGTAAATGGAGTACATTATTTTCTTATTGGCTAACACCTAAATATTTTAAGTTCATGTAATTATTTGGCCCTCATCCAGATCTAAACTGCATTTCCTACGCAACACTGAAATGGATGCATGCTTTCAATTGATTAGCCAGAAATGCATATTTTTTTGATTGTGCCACAGCAATATTTTTATTTTACCTTGTGCCAATAGTGAGACACATTGTTTACCTTGTAGTGGCAGCTGCTGGGAACTTGGCTCATATTGACACAGGCACACCTCCAGAACTACATTTTCCAAGAGCCCAAAAGAGGTTGATTTGCTAAAGGACTTGAGAATGTTCATACAAGTCTTGTATATATTTACTTCAATTATCCAATCATGGGCCGATTAAATACATATTCTTAGATTTGCTTTTTACAGGATTGCATTGCTGAAGTGAATCTTCACATAATTTATTGTGTAAACATTCCTAAGCTCTTGAGAGTCAAGGCATCAACTTAGTTTTACTAGGAAAGAATTCAATGTGTGTCTGTGGAGAGGGACAGAGAAGGACAGGATACTCAGAGTTCTGTAGTCTAACAAACATTGAGGGTATTTTAGAGCAGCAAAGACAATGGGGTTGATTTACTAATGGCAAAATATACTGTGCACTGCAAATGCACGTGCTACAGAGCTTAGTAAATGATACCTACGAATACCTAATCACATGCAAGGAAAATAAAAAACTGCATTTTTGTTTGTACATGATTGGATGATAGAAACCAGGAGAGCTTCCCCTCATTTCAGAACTTCCCCATTAGATGTAGAGCAAATGCACTTAAAATGCACTTGCAGTGACTTTAGTAAATCAACCTCCCCGTCTTATTTAATCAAACAGGAAGCTAGGAGCTCACTGGGTTTCTGGCATATAAGCAGGTATTTTTTGGAATTGTCTGTGTCTTTAAAGGGCTAAAACATGGGCAAATTGGAATGCATTATAGAAATGTATCACCAATGTTGTTTTTTGCCCCTGCATACAGCTTATATTCAGAGAACAGAGTATAGTTCAGAGGCTGGGTAAGTTGGAGCCTTTCTTACTAGAAAAGTGAAAATGTAATTAGAGAGGCACACAGATGAGGCTTTTCTAGCTGAAATGGGTAATACAAAAGTATTTTGTGGTGCCTACATTTTGGCAGAATATTTTATTCTGCCTGACAGGTTTACTTTAACATGCTAAATATTTCAAGGAGTTCTGATGAAGGAGTCAGTTTCAATATAACATCCAGGTTCCTAAAAAAAATACTTCCTGGGCAAGGTAGAAGATTAGCATGTTGAAAAAAAAAAAATCGGGAAAGTAACCTTTAATAAATGTCAGACAACATGTAACCAGGGTTGAAACACCACTATATGCACACATTGTTTGCAGAACTACTTCTATACCTGAACTGTTTATATAAGGAAGAATTCAATTCAAGTTAATTTTTATATGAAGTAAGATTACATCTGTAGACATTGAATATATTACCCATAAGAGCCTTGCTTCTCTTTTAACATTGAACATGCTCAATTTTACCAAAGACCCTCAGGTTATATTGCATTGTGGATTATTTACTGTTATATCACAAGTCTAATTTTGCAGTCTTTTATATCTAGAAGAAATATTTGTAAACATTTGCATAGTTCTAGAATCATCCCTTTTCATAAATTTCATTTTATTTTATCTGCTTCTGAGCAGTGTTCTATTGTGATGCCATGATTACCGTGCAAAATGAACTAAGGCAAAACAGTGTGTGATCAATAACCAGCAGCACAGTCCTTGAATCCTCTACATGTATTAAATTATAAAGAAAAATTACACTCCATACAATGCACTGCACGTTATCTGTTGTTTTGCAAGTCAAGGAAAAGGAAGGTTACAGCACATTACAATACAATACCCAGCTGTTCATTGGCAGCTGGGCTATTCTTACCTTTGTTTTCAACACAAGTACTATTGGTACCCAAGTAATTTTTTTCTTATAGCGGAGTACACATGTTATTGTAATAAGCAGGTCTTTTTTTGAAAGGTTAAAAACTGAGCTGACTAAATTAAACCAAACTGAAAAGAATCACAAAAGATTTCACAAGCTTTTGCAATGAGGTTATGGCACATTTGTTTTACGGTTTTTCATTGGCATGATGCTTATTTACTGTTTAGCAATTTACATTTTAGCTCAATTAATTTCTTACTCCTCTGAAACCTATTTTATAGAATACCATTGAAACATGATGTAACCATGTAGGGGTTTAACTTAATTGTCTCCAGCTTAGAAATTCTCAGTTCCCTCTTCTCACACAGTAAAAAACACATAGACATCACACCCCTAGGGAACCCTGGACAAGCCCCCCCCCCCCCCTTAACCAGGATACAGCTCCACTGCCTGTTAAGCTCACTCTCACTCCGTAGCCAAAACTAGTGTTCATATACAAATACATGATCAAGAATAACCCAACCTCCAACATGTATAGAGAAATCTGTTACTCCTGTGGCACAGACTTTCATAACATTTAAAACAGCTAAACTCTAATAGAGAGACCAATTTCCACACATTTGCATAGTTCTCCTGGCCTATACTGTTCTCCACTAAGAATATACTTTATAGGGGGCGTGGCCAGTGAGCAACCTTGATGGCCGCAGAGTAGCAGAGCTCCATCCATGACTCACCATACTAAGTGTCTGCCAGCTTTCTGGTCCCACAGAACACCACCCAAAAGCCTCCAGACAATTCCGGCCACAAAGAGAACTTTGGCCATGAAGAGCAAAGACCACAGGCTGCCCAGCAAGCTGACGGCATTCATGTACCAGCCGTCCATGAGGAGAGGCCAGGATGGTGCCGCAACTAACCAGGGAACTACCGCGACTCTCCTAACGGCTCGCCTCGAGGGGCCACCCGCACAGAGGATCACCTCCTCACCTGCCCAGAGAGATCTGATCTCCTCCCCGACAGGCACACCGATCTCTGGAAGCCCAGCCAATGCAAGGGTCCACCTGGATTCTCCCATGCTGGAAGAGGTAGGCCACCAAACCGTCCCACCACACGATCTCCCGCCACAATCAAACAAACTTTCAAAACAACCGAACTAACTGTCGTTGCAGCCGAACGACCTTTCCGTACAGCCGATCGTTCCATATGCAATATCTTCATTCCCTACGGCAGGACAACCTGTGCTAGATTCCACCTTAAAGGAGATGCTGATGTCCCTCAGAAGCTCCATACAAAGTGACATGATAACTCTGATGCACAAATTTGGCCACTGCATTGACGTACTAGACAACAACATGGGGACCATGACAACTACTATCAATGACATTATCGACACGCAATCGGATCCAGCCACTGAGATCACCTGGTTGAGAGACAAAGTTGCTGACATTGAGGACAGATCGAGACGCAACAACATCAAGATCTGAGGTGTCCTAGAATCGGTGCAACCATCCGACCTGTCCTCATACGCCCATGGACTGATCAAGTCCATATTACCCAACACTAAGAATATAGAACTGGTCACAGACCGTATACACAGGCTGCCCAAACTCTCAAACTTACCTGATAATACCGACCGCCATTATCCAGGGTAATCAAGATAGTTTCAATCAACACCAACGGGCTAAACCACCCTGCTAAAAGGAAATCCCTATAGAAACTGGCGGAGGAAACTAAATGCAACATCATATGTGCTCAGGAGACTCGTTTTCACTCTAGTAATCCGCCGGTGTGTACCAACAAGAGCTACAACACAATATTCATGGCTAACGCCCCACAAAAAAAGAAGGGCATCTTAATCGCAATAAGAGACTCACTGGACTTCTAATTACAGAACTGCATCAAGGATCCTGAAGGGCGTTATCTGATTGTGATAGGCAGTATAAATGGAGCGGTTTACATAATCGTCTCACTCTACGCACCCAACACCCATCAGCTGAGATTCATTCGGAGGCTTCACAAAAAGGCTCTTAAAGTCCAGCAGGGAGTGACAATTTGGTGTGGGGACTTCAATATAACCCCGGACCCCAAGTTGATACCACGTCCACCCCTAGCAGGGCCAAGGCTGCACTTAATCCATGGCTTTATAAATCACAATTGTATGATGCTTGGCGATGCCAGCATGCTGGCGAAAAGGATTTCACATTTCTGTCACTGAGACACAACACTTACTCTCGCATTGACTTTTTCCTGCTGGATCAGTGGACACTGCAAAAGGTATCTGTGTCCTCTATACTTCCAGCGTCATGGTCTGATCATTCCCCCATTACAATTACAATCGAAGATCAAACCAAATCCGCAACTTCCTACATTTGGAGGATGAACACACGCTTACTCCAAATGGAACCATTGGTATCCACTCTAGCTGATGAACTTAACGTGGTAGTAAACCCTCCTATCATTTTCAGCCAAGGAAGCTGTCATCTTGGCCTCTGTTTAATCTACAACTGCCATGATGCTGCACACGTGATCAGCTATGACACCAGCCATTGGATGGTTTGACAGTTTAGTTTAGAGCACAACCAATGGGAGTGTTACATTTCCAGCACGTGCCGGAAATGGAGCTGGTTTTTAAACTGTTAAATGGATGGGTTTACTACCACTTTAAACACTTTTATGTTACTAACACAGACTCTGTGCTGGACCCCCATGTAGTATGGGCAGCACACAAGGCAATAGTATGGGGATTGTGCATACAACAAGGTGCTAGATACAAGAGGCAAAGGAGGCAGCAGGTTGAGGTGATCTTGGGAGAAATACAGAAATGCGACCTCCATATCATACGATTCCCATCTGAAACCCTCAAAACAAAAATTTTCAATTTAAGACTAAAATTGAGATCCCTACTAATTGAGGATTTTGAAAAAACACAAAAGAGATTCAAAATGAATTTCTATGTCTATGGTAACAAGCAAGGAAAATTACTGGCATCACAAATCAGAGGCCGGTAACCAAAAACCCACGTACCCTATTTGCTTCACCCACTAACCAAACACAAACTCATTGACCCACAAGAAATCACGAATGCCTTCAGTACATTTTATTATAACTTATACAATCTGAGAAATGACTCAGATACTCCCCAACCAGAGGACACTTAACAACTGACCGATTAGACAGTCTCAACGCTCCTTTCACCACATCTGAAATAGATCATGCCATAGACTCTCTTCCAAATAACAAAGCTCCTGGGCCAGATGGGTTCGTAGGGGAGTATTATAAACAATTTAAACATCTCCTCTCAGGGCACCTAACCCATATGTTCAATACTGCTGCCTCCTCAGCCTCGCTGCCAGCAAAAATGTTGAGAGCAACAATAATCACTCTTCCGAGCCGGGTAAGGATCCTAATACACCCCCAAAATTTCCGTCCAATTTCCCTTCTCAATCACGATACTAAATTGTTGGCAAAAATCATAGCCTCTAGATTATTCAACCTTCTCCCCAGCTTGATCCATCCCGACCAATCGGATTTTAGCAAAGGCCACCAATCATCGGATGCAACCCGCAGAATGATTAATATCATACACCAAGCTGGGATGACGAGAGTGCCCTCTCTGCTTCTGTCTTTAGATGCAAGGAACAAAGAATACACTGCGCTAGTGTAAAATAAAAAATTATCAAAAAGAAAAAATCTTCTTAAAAAAGCAACACTGTGAGATATACACACTAAAACTGTAAAATGTTAAAAAATAGTGTCGTGCTAAATCAGCAAAGTGAAACAATTAGTAACTCAAAATGTGAAATTGGTAAACATATACACAGGTGAAATATTACTCAAATGTCCATATCAGAGTCCATATAAAAAATGAAGCATAGTAATTGACGAAGCATAGATAACTCTATTGGATGTCTTCATATATCTAGCACCATGGACATGCAGTAAACCAGGTGTGATACAACCACCACCACCGGATAAGATGTACGCTTACCCTCTAGCATTGACACACCTATTACGGGTGGTCAAAAACAGCATGTGAGTAAGACTCCTCTATGTCTTCAATCGCAAGTACTGAAACAAAACTTCCCAATATTCCATCCAAACCATACGTTCCACTCATCAAAGCAGGTGCATCAAATCAGGAAAGAAAAGGGGTAGACAGTGTAAATCCGTATAAAATCGTTTAAAATTAATTTAAAGGTTGCACTTACATAGGCAATAAAAACACCGCATGTAAATATCACATCTCCCACAAGGACAAGTTGAATGGTGAAGCGGTACTGGAATGCAGCCGTCGCCTTACCGGTTTCATCTAATGAGACTTCTTCCTGGGGCCCCAGGAATCACAGACGGATCACAGCAGCAAAAAAGGAATTAGAAAAATGAGAAGAAGTTAAGACCAACAGAAGACACTTTGCTTTAAGAATACATACTTGAATATATATTTTTTACTTAAATCAGAATTTAGTGTCACGTTGAAAATCCCTTAGTAAATTGGTGCAGCCCAGCAACCATCTAGGTGGGACTATCCCCAAAAGGCACTTCTATCCCACTACACTTAATTAAATGGAAGTGTAAGGACATTTAGTGGTGCTTAAAGGAATGGCAAGAAATATTTCTGTAAATGAATAACAATATATTTCTACACCTGCTTTTATTCTGCTACGCCATAACTTAAAGTGATTGTAAAGTCAGAAGTTTTTTTATCTTCATGCATTCTATGCATGAAGATAAAAAGCTTTCTGTGTGCAGCAGCCCCCCTCAGCCCCCCTAACACCTGAGGTCCCTCTCTGTCCAGCGATGTCCACGAGTGTCTCAGCCATCTGAAATTCTCAGATATGCTGCTGTCAATCAAAGTCAGCTAGCCAATCAGGAGAGAGAGGGGACGGAGCCAGGCCGGGGCTCCGTGTCTGAATGGACACAGGGAGCTATGACTTGGGTCGGGTGCCCCATAGCAAGCTGCTTGCAGTGGGGGCACTGAACAGGAGGGAGGGGCCAGGATAACAGAAGAGGGACCCAAGAAGAGGAGAATCTGGGCTGCTCTGTGCAAAACCACTGCAACAGAGCAGGTAAGCATAACATATTTGTTATTTTTTATAGGAAAATAAACAAGACTTTACAATCGCTTTAAGTATTTTTCAGTTAATTTTGTGCTAGTCACATCAGTACCCGCCCACAACGATTGTTAGAAGCAAACATATGAGTTAAGTTTTATTGAAATTGTGATATCAAAGTAAAATCACCATGCTAGGAAAGCAGATTGACTCTTAGGCTGAGTTCACACTATCCGACAAAGAAACGGTCCAACTTTGATCCTACTTTGCTGTGTGATTTACGGTCCTACATGGGGTCAAAGTCAGACCGATTTTCTGTGAACAGGGATCCTGCTTTGATCCCGACAATACCAGGCACCTTGTGCTCTGGGGATCTTGAAGGGGAACTCGACGCCAAATTAAAAAAAAATGGCATGGGACCCCCTCCAGGAGCATACCAGGCCCTTTGGTCTGGTACAGTTTTAAGGGGAACCCCCCACGCCGAAAAAACAGCGTGGTGTCCTCCCAAAATCCATACCAGACCCTTATCTGAGCATGCAGCCCAGCAGGCCAGTAAAGGGGGTGGGGACGAGTGAGCGCCCCCCTCCTGGACCATACCAGGCCGCATGCCCTCAACATGGGGAGTATGGGTGCTGTGTAGTGTGTTCTTTTTGTACACTTTTTTTTGCAGTTAAATGGGTAGGGGTACGATGTACCCCATACTCATTTACATAGGGTGGGGGCCAGGATCTGGGGGCCTTCTTGTTAAAAGGGGCTTCCAGATTCCTATAAGTCCCCACCCGCAGACCCCGACAACCACCGGCAAGGGTTGACGGGAAGAGGCCCTTGTCCTCATAAACATGGGGACAAAGTGCTTTGGGGTGGGGGGCGCAGAGCCCCCCATGCCCCAAAGCACCCATACTCCCCATGTTGAGGGCACGCGGCCTGGTATGGTCCAGAAGGGGGGGTGCCGCTCGCTCGTTCCCACCCCCGTTCTTGGCCTGCTGGGCTGCGTGCTTGGATAAGGGTCTGGTATGGATTTTGGGGGACCCCATGCCGTTTTTTTGGCGTGGGGGGTTCCCTTTACCAAAGGGCCTGGTATGCTCCTGGAGGGGGACCCCATGACTTTTTTTTTAATTTGGCGTGGAGTTCCCCTTCAAGATCCCCAGAGCATAAGTCGCATGCCAAAGTCGGATCAGTGAAGACACTGATCCAACTTTGATCCGACTTCAATGCCTTTCAATGGGCTAAAGTAGGATCAAAGTCAGACAAAAGTAGTACAGGAACCTTTTTCAAAGTCGGGCCAACTTTTAAAAACACAAGTCGGACCAGTTAAGATAGCTCTCATAGGGAATCATTGTTTTTGTGATGTAATGCGACTTGTGCTCCTAATGTCGGTGTGAACCCAGCCTAACTTGCATGTTTCAAAGCTAAAACAGAATGGTAGACATTTAATCTATGATAGTTGTGATAACAGGGTTGATTTACTAAAGGAGTAGATATGTTCATACAGATAGAATAAAACGATGTTGCTACTAATTTTGTATGCCCAATGATAGTTGCTAAAATGTTTATCAAAACTATCTTTTTAATAAAAAATGCACTAAGATCATTATAAGCACACACAAACACCACTTCCTACCAAATCTAAACCACACTACTTTATTAAATGAATAAATAAATAAATATTTGCTATATGTAAACTATGCCTTTTTACAAAGTGGAGAAAATAATAAAAACTGTAAGTAAATACCTTACAATAAAAACCTGGAGACTGCCTTCACACTTATGCATTGTGGTACCCCCAATGCATCTTACCAATGCACATAAGTGCATATGTGTTTCAGCATGCCATAATGCACAGATGGGAAACACTTATGCATTGTGGCGGCATAAAAAAAAAAATATCTGTTTTTTGTGAGTTGTGGTTAGCTGGTGTCCAATTCAAAATGAATGGGCTGCTGTAATGCAATACATGTCAATGCACAAAATAATACATGTTAACAGGACATTGTCACTGTGTCCATTTAGGGCGTCCGCATGTAAAATCCCCACAACCTATTAATACTTATTTCTCTAGTGACCCCCTGATGCTCCTTTCTCTGTTGCAGCCACCATCAAAATACCCAGTGTCAGCTGGTGTTGGAATACAATTACATAATCACTTACATCATGTGACAGTGCCTGAATAGTGATAGGCTCCTAGACCCAAGCATTCTCACATGAGGAGGTCACATGCTCCCCTATACTTGGAAGCAACAGGTATTTTGTGTCAACTAAGCTAGAGGCAGAAGCAGTGGGGAAGCGCAGGAAAAGGAAGATATCATGTGGGTTGGTGGAGACTCTACATGGACTCCATGGGGTTAATTTGCTAAAAGCAAATAGGCTGTTCATTTTGCATGGGAACTTTCACTAGGGTTTATTGAATGAGATTAAGCTCTGCTGACCTTCATCATCCAATCACATAAGAAGCAAAAATACTTTTTGTTATTATTTTTATTTTCCTCGCACACAATTGGGTATTCTTTGCACAATGACATTTCACCACTTTCACTAAGCATCTCATGAAAATTCCCTTGCAGAATGCAACTTTCCTTGCAAAGTGAACATTTTTTTTTGTCTTTACTAAATTAGCCAGCCAGTTTCTTTTTAATGGGAAGTGATTAGTGTTGAGCGATCCCGGACTGTAACATTCGGGTCCGTACCGAACTTTCGGGTGTCCCAGGCACGGACCCGGACCCGGACCCAGACATTTCAAAAATCGTTCGGGTTCGGTCCGGGGTTCTGCTATTTTACTCCACGTGTTGAGAAGCTGCAGGGCAGCCAATCAACAAGAATGTCAGGCCCTAGCGAGTTGTGATTAGTGAAGGGTAA
>BLSH010011538.1:220085-235281 GCA_018402905.1 Glandirana rugosa
GAGGGAGACAATGTGAAGGAACTGGAGGCATTGTCAGCCACCCAATCTACTATCGCCTGTACTTGTTCTGGCCTCACCAATCGTTGAGGGGCATTCGGGCCTACCATATACCGGTGAAGGTTCTGTTGGCTACCTGAGGAAGGTGTTTCCCTTGTGCGTGTAGCTGGCACACCTTGACCATGTCCTCTCCTTCCAACAGGAGGTTCATCAACACCATCAACACCAGCAGCACCAGCATCACCAGCAGCACCATGACCACATCCCTTATTTGCTCTCCTCATTGTGCCCACAAATGTACTATGTAGCCCTATTTAAGTATTTATTAATAGCAATTAATACCTTCTTTTTTTTTTTAAACACCAACGTAGACAGACTTTTTATTTTGGTGCAAGAAATGCATTGCTCACACCAACAGCTAGAACCTCTCCCTTTAGAACTAGGAGATGATTTTTGAACAATAATCTGTCCCGCTAAGCAACAGCTGGAACCTGGCCCTATAGGAGTAGCCGATGATTTTTGAACAATAATCTGTCCCTCTAGGCAACAGCTGGAACCTGGCCCTATAGGAGTAGCCGATGATTTTTGAACAATAATCTGTCACTTACAGCAACAGCTAGAACCTCTCCCTTTAGAACTAGGAGATGATTTTTGAACAATAATCTGTCCCTCTAAGCAACACCCGGGAACCTCTCCCTATAGAACTAGGAGATGATTTTTGAACAATAATATGTCCCTCTAAGCAACAGCTGGAACCTGGCTCTATAGGAGTAGCCGATGATTTTTGAACAATAATCTGTCACTTACAGCAACAGCTAGAACCTCTCCCTTTAGAACTAGGAGATGATTTTTGAACAATAATCTGTCCCTCTAAGCAACAGCTGGAACCTGGCCCTATAGGAGTAGCCGATGATTTTTGAACAATAATCTGTCCCTCTAAGCAACAGCTGGAACCTCTCCCTATAGAACTAGGAGATGATTTATGAACAATAATCTGTCCCTCTAAGCACCAGCTGGAACCTCTCCCTATAGAACTAGGAGATGATTTTTTAACAATAATCTGTCCCTCTAAGCAGAAGCCTCTACCTAGTGCAGTCAGATCATTCTGTAATGCAGGGTTTGATCTGCAATCTGTCACTCAAAGCAGCAGTATGTGAAATCTCAAATTACTCCACAATCAGATCGTTGTGTAATGCAGGCTGAGGTCTGCAATCTGTCCCTCAGAGCAACAGTAGTAGTAATCTCAAGATGCAGGATGAGATGTTAAAATGTCTGCAATCTGTCCCTCACTAAAACGCTGGCAGCTTCCTCTCCCTACACTAGTCAGAGTCTCAGAGAGCATGTGACTGCAGCATCAAGTGACTCCAGGTTATAAAGAGGCTGGGTCACATGATGCACTGGCCATTCACAGCCATGCCATTAGTAAGCATGGCTGTGATGGCTTCTAAGGGCAAACCAGTTAAACGTTTGTTGATTGGCTGCCCTGCAGCTATTCAACATGCGTGATTCAACTACCAGAACCCGAACCCGTTTTTTGAAATGTCCGGATTTGGGTCCGGGTCCCGGACACCCCAAAGTTCGGTACGGACCCAAACGTTACAGTCCGGGTTCACTCAACACTAGTCATAACGCAGTCCAGATATGAAAAACATGGTACAGCCTCTACATGTTTCGCCATCATGGCATCTTTAGGAAGCTTCTACATTGTGATGTAATTTCCGGTTTCGAAATTTGGAACACACGCCGGCTCAAGTGAGCTGATTGGTGGCAACTACAGGGTGAACAGGCTATTTGTATTGGTGCAGAGAGTTTAGTATGCAGCCTGGGCCAGTCTGGAGAGATGCTGGGGTAACCATGCAAATGCACATGTGGAGACAGCAAGACTCTAGGCTCTGATATTAAGGATTAGACAAATCATTTACCTTCAGGCACACCACTTAAGTGCAGGAGAGCAGCTTTTTTGGACTACATGTGGAGGGATGCCAGAGATGCTGTGCAAACATAGTTGATGGCTGAAGGGTGTGTGTTTTAATGATGTCCGTGCAGAATGTGTCTGTTAATGAGATCAGCTAGTAAACTCCTTGTGTGTTACTAGATTCCTTGTCTCAAATCTATATATCAGGAAGTCTCTGAAGTTTTCTAAGAAATACAGCAAGGGCTAAGGTAAGGCCTTGTTCTCAAAATCAAAGAAAGCTTTTATTTTTATGCAACCTAGGTACACTAACAGTATATTGGTACATAGGGGAGCTGGAATTTAGAAAAAAAAAGGGTCAACTTAGCCTTTAATTAGCAGCTACGTGTTAATTACAATAAGCAGAAGTCACAAGGTTTGAATATAAATATTATTATAAATATAAATATATTATACTAGATTTTGACTTTTTAAGGGAGTAAACCCTTTTTTTACTGATATTTTTTTTCCACCACAACCTTGGAGGTGTATGGGCAGAGGGAGTGGCAGAGACTGGAAGCACTCTTTACCAATACATAGTACCGTCCTCATTTACAAAGAGTGTGAAAAGTAAATAAACACACAAACATAGCTTGTCCTTTCCACAAATGTATTGTTTGCTCTACAACCAAACTGCCTTGACACATGTAATTTTCATGGATGGGACATTTAGCAGTCATTTTACGGTGGCAGGACGGCTCATTCCCACAAATCACCATAGCTGTACGTCAGTTGCGGTAACAAGTATTGTGGGAGCATGCTCCCACTGGCCAGCAGGGGATCCATTCAGCGGGTGGGGTGGATTGGATGTCTGCCGGTCACCCGCAATAGTTGTAAACAAGGCAGATCTCCATTCTGTATGGGGAGATCACACAGATCCTGTCTTTCTGCTATGCAGGAAGACGGATCTGTGTGTTTCCCCAGTCAGCCCATCCCCATACAGTAAAGCCTCGTACACACGGGTGCAACGGCTGTACAACCAAACATCCAACTTTGGACAAAGTTGGATGTTGGTAGAGTTGAGCGAACCCGAACTGTAAAGTTTGGGTCCGTACCAAACTTTGGGGTGTCCGTGACCCAGACCCGAACCTGGACATTTGAAAAAAAGTTTGGGTTCGGGTTCTGGGTTCGGGTATTTGATCCCGTCTGTTGAATAGTTGCAGGGCAGCCAATCAACAAAGTGTTTCGCTGGTTTGCCCTTAGAAGCCATCACAGCCATGCCTACTAATGGCATGGCTGTGATTGGCCAGTGCATCATGTGACCCAGCCTCTTTATAAGATGGAGTCACTTAGTGCTGCATGTCACATGCTCTCTGGCTAGTGTAGGGAGAGGATGATGCCGGCGCTGTGAGGGACAGATTGCAGATATAATAACATCTCATCCTGCATTACAGAAGGATCTGATTGTGGTATAGGTAGAGATTACTACTACTACTGCTTTGAGGGACAAATTGCAGATCTCATCATGCATTACAGAACGATCTGATTGTGGACTAGGTAGAGATTACTACTACTACTACTGCTTTTAGGGACAGATTTCAGATCTAACAACATCTCATCCTGCATTACAGAATGATCTGACTGGACTAGGTAGAGTGTACTGCCTAGAGGGACAGATTATTGTTCTAAAATCATCTCCTAGTTCTATAGGGTCAGGTTCCTGCTGTTGCTGTAAGGGACAGATTATTGTTCTAAAATCATTGCCTACTCCTATAGGGTCAGGTTCCTGCTGTTGCTGTAGGGGACAGATTATTGTTCTATAATTATCTCCTAGTTCTAAAGGGTGAGGTTCCTGCTGGTCCTGTAAGGGACAGATTATTGTTATAAAATCATCGCCTACTCCTATAGGGTCAGGTTCCTGCTGTTGCTGTAAGGGACAGATTATTGTTCTATAATCATCGCCTACTCCTATAGGGTCAGGTTCCTGCTGTTGCTGTAAGGGACAGATTATTGTTCTAAAATCATCACCTACACTGCCAAGGTCCCGGCCTAGTCAACCTCTAGGCTCCTACTCCACATCCACCCCCCTTCCCATTTTTAGTTTTTTTATTTGATTTTAAGTTATTTTCCCTATCCCCATTTTTTTGGAGGGCACTTGTCCTACTCTTATCCCCATTTTACTTCCTTTTGCAGCCCTCTAGCACTTGCCAGGACTTTTTTTACAGCCATTTTTGTGCCGAAAAGTTCTGGTCCCCATTGACTTCAATGGGGTCCGGGGTCACGTTCGGTACTGAACCCAAACTTTTCCGCGACATTCGGCCGGACCCGCCGAACCCGAACATCCAGGTGTTCGCTCAACTCTAGATGTTGGCTGTCGCATCTCGCGTACTGACATGAACTAAATGATTGTACAACCAAGCCTAACGTGGTGACATGTTATGAACGTATAACGAGTAGGTTCAGGTGCATGTGATTTGTGAATTAGGAAGACAGGTTTCCCAGAATGGACACTTCTGGCTGTTCCTGACTTCTGAGCATGCATGTTTTGCACGTACAACTTTGTTGGACCAACTTCTTTGTACACACGTAACAACAGTTGTACAACCGCTTGTTGTACAACCAAAGTTTTCTAGTCTACTCATCCAACTTCTGTTGTACAACCGCTGTACGACGGCTGTTCTAATGGCACGTACTAGCGGTCAAATGATCGTACAACAAGCTGGTTGTACGACCGTTGTTGTACAACCATTGTACCGTGTGTACGGGGCTTTAGAAACACCTCCCTGCCACTGTCATGTATACAGTAATCAGTGCATTTTTATAGCACTGATCACTGTATGTCACTGGCCCCAAAAAATAGTAAAAAGTGTTTGATCTGTCTGCAGCAATGTCGCAGGCCCACTAAAAAAAGTCACAAGGTTTGAATATAAATATTATTATAAATATAAATATATTATACTAGATTTTGACTTTTTTAAGGGAGTAAGCATCCACTATTAACATTATTTTTCCTGATGTTTTTTTCCCACCACAATTTTGGAGGTTTATGGGCAGGGGGAGTGGCAGAATCTGGAAGCACCCTTTACCAATACAAAGTACCCTACTCATTTACAAAAAGTGTGAAAAGTAAATAAACACACAAACATAACTTGTCCTTTCCACAAATGTATTGTTTGCTCTACAACCAAACTGCATTGACACATGTGAATTAAATTCAGGAATGTATGCTACCTGTGTGGATATAAATGCTGGGGTATTTTTCTGACACTCATCAGAACTGAAAAAAGTGGATTTGGTAAGCTATAAAATGCCTTCAACATTACAGAAAAAGTCCAGATGAATGTAACTAGCTACTATTATCTATACAATGACATGGACAATCTTTACAGACAAATTGAAATGATTAGAACAAAAAAAATCAAAAAGCAAAATTATTAAAAACAATTACAAACACCTGAAAATGTCTTTCACTTTAACCACTTAACCACCAAGGGCGTCTAGTGGTGATATCTGAATGGTGCCTGTAGCTGCAGTTTTTTTTTTCTTCAGGCAATTCTGAACAAGATAAAAGTGGTCTTAGTGGCGGATTCACCATGAGATCACTTTTATCAGCGGTGGGAGAGGTGCCCCCCCGTCACTTTCCCGTCATCTCCGCTGCTTACCAGACCAGACCAGATTTGATCCCCCCCCCCCCCGTGTCCATGAGCCGAGTCAGCGGCTGAAGCTGCTCACTCGGCTCCGTAATACGGCACGCCCAACGGTCTTAAAGGGCCCATTTTTTTTTTTTTGAGATGTCATTTTTTTCCAAATTTTTTTTTTTTTTTTGCATTTTAGTGTAAACATCAGATGTGAAGTCTTTTTGACCCCAGATCTCATATTTAATAGGTCCTGGCATGCTTTTTTCTATTACAAGGAATGTTTACATTTCTTACTAAAAGGGAACTAAAAGGGATCACATTTTTTTTAAAAGAACAGTGTAAAAATAAAAAGTCAAAAGCAAAATAAATAATAAAAAAAAAAAAAAATTAAAGTGCACCGTCCCGCCGAGCTCACACACAGAAGTGAACACATATGTAAGTCTTGCCCACATATGAAAACAGTGTTAAAACCACACATGTGAGGTATTGCCACAATCGTTAGAGTGAGAGCAATAATTCTTGCACTAGACCTCCTCTGTAAAGCAAAACTGCTAACCTGTAGAATTTTTTAAATGTCACCAATGGAGATTTTTAAGTTGCAAAGTTTGTCGCCATTCCGTGAGCGGACGCAATTTTGAAGCATGACATGTTGGGTATCATTTTACTCGGTGTAACATTATCTTTCACAATATTGAAAAAAATGGCTTAACTTTACTGTTTTCTTATGTTTTAACTAAACAAACTGAATTTATTTTAAAAAAAGCACGCTTGGAAGACCGCTGCGCAAATACGGTGTGACATAACATTTTGCAATGACCGCCATTTTATTCTCTAGGGTGCTAGATGTAAAAAATATATAATGTTTGGGGGTTCTAAGTAATTTTACAGCAAAAAAAACAGTTTTTAACTTGTAAACACCGAACCCAAAAAACAGGCTCGTTGAGAAGTGGTTAATGGTATTGGACCAGTAAATTATTTATGATATTATAAATGTGATCCTAATAAACTAACATTCTGAGAAGATCTTTCACCACTTCAGCCCCAGAAGGTTTTACCCCCTCAATGACCAGGAATTTTTTTTGCAATACGGCACTGTGTTACTTTAACTGACAATTGAGCAGTTGTGTGACATTGCACCCAAATAAAATTGATGTCCTTTTTTTCTACAAATATAACTTTCTTTTGGTGGTATTTGCGTACCTCTGTGTTTTTTATTTTTTGTGCTATAAACAAAAAAAGAGCAGCAGTTTAAAAAAAAAACAATATTTTTACTTTCTGCTATAAAACATATCCAATAAAAAATGAAAAAAAATCAAATTTCTTCATCAATTTAGGCCAATTTGTATTCAGCTACATATTTTTGGGGAAAAAATCCCAATAAGCATATATTGATTGGTTTGCACAAAAGTTACAGCGTCTACAAACGATGGGATATTTTTATGGAATTTTTATTGATTTTTTTACTAGTAATGGCGGCGATCAGCGATTTTTAGTTGGACTGCGACATAGCGGCAGACAAATTGGACACCTGACACTTTTGACACTTTTCTGGGGACCAGTGACACTAATACAGTGATCAGTGCTAAAATATGCACTGTTACTGTACTAATGATACTGGCAGGGAAGGGGTTAACATCAGGGGTGATTTAAGGGTTAAATGTGTTCTCTGGGAGTGGTTGCTAACTGTGTGGGGGTTGCTCTGACTGGGAAAAGACAGAGATCAGTGTTCCTGCTTAGCAGGAACACAAGATCTTCATCTTTTCCCCTGTCAGAATGGCAATCTGCCTAGTTTACATAGGCAGATCACCGTACTGTCTCTCCTGGGAACAATTGTGGGACCCACTGATTGGCATCCCCTGTGTCCAATCAGTGTGCGATCATACCTCCAACAGCGCACGCACAACCCTCAGTGGCTATTGCACAAAATGACGTACAGGTACATGATTTCATGCAATAGAGCTGACCTGCCACATTAGATATGCGGTAGGCAGTCGACAAGTGATTAAATGCGGATTTTACCTACCAAGGACATCAAGTATTTAAATAAATAAGTTTATTTAAGGACATTAAGAAAACCTTTATGAATCTGCTTACAATGTGATTTTATTGGGGTCACATAATACCATTTCTCTATTGGGACAAGCAATATTTTTGTATAAAATTTATTTGTGAGAGTTTCTGTCCTAAACATGCCAATATTATAATAGATGTATACAGTGATAGAGTCCCCAGACCAAATTAAAGTTTGTTGGATAAAATGATTAGTATATAAAACAAATATGCTTTTGTGGCAACTTGTTGTTTTTGGTAATTGTTCTTTTGGGCATAAAAACTGAACTTTTGCTCTAAATGTATGTTTTACATGTCTTTATACAATAACTCATTTATAAACACAATCCTTTTTGGCAAGTGTGAATAGAGATTGTCAATTTTAAACACATTCTCATCAGTCAAACTGAAATATGTCAAGTGTCAAATGCTAATCTCGATGGCTAATTTCCAGTTTCAATAAGTACCACAAGAGATTCAATTAATTTTAATTTAAAACTTTTTGTCTCAAATACCCTTGAAATGATGGAAATTAGCCAACAGTTGCCTAACAGGAAAATTGAATTGTTAATGGAGAGATCTTCTATAGTGAACATCAAAACACTTTAAAAACCCACAGCTTGCTAATTTGCTTGTTGTAAAAAAATTACATTACCAGAGAATTTACTGAACATGTTAATGATTACAGTTTTCTGTTAATAAATACTGTATGTATAAATGTGAAGCTCTACAAATGTAAAATCATATATTATTACAGTATTAACAAATCATATATTATTATATGTTATCAAACAACAAAAACATATACATATTTTAAAAATATGGATAAATAAAAGACTATGTTTAATTTTAAACAGTTTTTAATTTTATTCTGTACCTGTAAAACCTGACTATGAGAGAAAAAGTGCTTTCTTTTCTTTTTGGATTCCCTGTTACAGACTTCAACACAAAGGTTGTCATGGTTCAGTAATGTATGTTAGCAGTGAAGATGATCCTGTCGCCTAAGCTTCTATACGACATCAGAACTCTACTAATCTCTATCCCTTCATTTACCCTTAGGTCATTTCCAAATATGCTACACTAATATCAAGCTGCCCAAATTTTGCTTTAATTACTGTTCACCAAACAGCCTATATATTTTTCTGGAAACACCCAATTTACATCCTAGCATTTTGCAAGCACTGTCTTGGTTGCGAGTCATTTGCTTGCCATTCGGTCATGTACCCAAGGACCCTCTGATGAAGCATACTTAAAAAATTGCTCACATGCTCTGTCAGCCTTCTGTCTTCCCCCACCTGCTTCTGCTGCCACAGATTTTTTGCAGTTTTTTTTATATACTAGACTGTTTGATTTGTGGATGGTTCAGGTCTATTATAAGGTATATCCCTTTCAACAGCTATCCACCAGAATTTTCTAATGGTATGTACAAAAACAAAAGAAAGCCCCAGCAATGGAATTATTTAGTTTAAGGCAAATACACCACTGGCTTTCTACCCTTCCTAAACACAGTTAATTGTATTTTTGCATACAAAACTGAATAAACTTTCAAAATATGACCAACATGTATATGAAAGCAAATGGGAAGCAGATCATGGGCAATATTTAGGTTGGAGGAGTGGTTTTGGTTCTGAAATAGTCTAGCTTTCTACTCTCCTAGTACAGAAGTAGCCAACAAAGTAACAATGCAATGATTTGACAGACACTCCTTGTTTGTAATACAAAATAATAATTTGACAGTTGGCATTTGCCAGTAATAGGTGGGTATTGTGGTGGCTGGGGAGAGAAGCTGAATGTAAGAGATGCATCATGAAAACTTTGATTACATTTTTTATGGTGTATGTCTCACATTAAAAAATATTCAAGTGGCCGAAAGCAGTCCTTGAGTTCCATTCAAGTGACGTTGCCTATGCTAAGATGAAGTCATCCTGGTCAAATATGTGCCCATAAAGTCCATTGTTTTCATCGTTACTAAAGATGAAGTCATCAGTGTGCTACAGGCAGTAAGAAACATTTTCTCCCCTCCTCAGTAATCAGACTATCACATTGTATGGTTGTAAAAAGGCTGAAGCAGGGACAAATCTTCAAGATTTTAATCAAGAATACATTTTATTGAAAATAAGAAATAACAGTACAGCAATTCCAGAACTCATTATCCACCAGAACCTAGATCAGTGTTTTTTTTGTACAGTGTCAAAATTGGTCAGTAATACAGACAGAGCACATCATAGCAAGACCAATAGGCCAACCATAATGCTAACAGGTGGCACATCAAAGGAAAGACAGCGTACAGCTTAAGCAGTATCCCCAGCCAACCAATCACCTGATCAAGTGTGGAATCCAATGGAGTGTATATTAACCTACAAGGAGTCTATCCATGACTAGGTCACACAGGCTCAGGGTAACCAGGAATGGACCCCAAAGGTTCCCATATTTACGAGGGAAACCTTTATGTTGGTATATGTATTTCTCCAGGTGAAGAGTTTCTCCCATGCACTGTGCCCACTCTTTGTGAGAGGGAAAGCTTGAGGATTTCTAATGCCGTAGGAGAACCCCCCAAGCCTGGGAAAATGCTTGAGCCACAGCTTCTCTAGTGGGAACTGGCACCTAAAATGTCCAGTAAGCAGGGATTAGGGTGGGGTGGGATGGATGTTTGGAAAACCGTAATTACTGTGTTTACCACCCCCTCCCAGTACCTATGTAATTTGGGGCATTATCACAATAGACACATTAAGTCCCCATGTTTCCAGCAACATTTACCACAAATAGGGGTATCTAAGAGGCAAAAATGCCAAGGTCCATCTCCCACTGGCACTCCACCATCAAAGGGAATGATTTCATATATTCTGTCTGCAACATGGCGTAACAGCGGGAGATGAAACTCTTGGTGGAGGAAATATTGGACATAATTTTGAACACTAGGGTTGAGGATTGGCTCCACACCATGGACGTATCCTGTACTGCCACAGCATGCCTAAGTTGAACATAGGAAGAGTGCATAGATACTGATAAGGAAAACCTATCCCGCAGCTCCTCAAAGGAACATAGTAATTAGAGTTGAGCGAACCCGAACTGTAAAGTTCGGGTCCATTCCGAACTTTGGGGTGTCCGTGAGCCGGACCCAAACCCGGACATTTGAAAAAAGTTTGGGTTCGGGTTCGGGTATTTGATCATGCATGTTGAATAGCTGCAGGGCAGCCAATCAACAAGCGTTTCACTGGTTTGCCCTTAGAAGCCATCACAGCCATGCCTACTAATGGCATGGCTGTGATTGGCCAGTGCATCATTTATAAGCTGGAGTCACTAAGTGCTGCATGTCACATGCTCTCTGGCTAGTGTAGGGAGAGGATGCTGCCGGCGCTGTGAGGGACAGATTGCAGATATAATAACATCTCATCGATCTGATTGTGGACTAAGTAGAGATTACTACTACTACTGCTTTGCGGGACAGATTGCAGATCTCATCCTGCATTACAGAACGATCTGATTGTGGACTAGGTAGATATTACTACTACTACTGCTTTTAGGGACAGATTGCAGATCTAATAACATCTCATCCTGCATTACAGAACAATCTGACTGAACTAGGTAGAGTCTACTGCTTAGAGGGGTAGATTACTGTTCTAAAATCATCTCCTAGTTCTATAGGGTCAGGTTCCTACTGTTGCTGTAAGGGACAGATTATTGTTCTAAAATCATCGCCTACTCCTATAGGGTCAGGTTCCTGCTGTTGCTGTAAGGGACAGATTATTGTTCTAAAATCATCGCCTACTCCTATAGGATCAGATTCCTGCTGTTGCTGTAAGGGACAGATTATTGTTCTAAAATCATCACCTACACTGCCACGGTCACGGCCTAGTCAACCTCTAGGCTCCTACTCCACATCCACCCCCCCTTCCCATTTTTATTTTTTTGTATTTGATTTTAAGTTATTTTCCCTATCCCCATTTTTTTGTAGGGCACTTGTCCTACTCTTACCCCCATTTTACTTCCTTTTGCAGCCCTCTAGCACTTGCCGGGACTTTTTTACAGCCATTTTTGTGCCGAAAAGTTTGGGTCCCCATTGACTTCAGAGGGGTCCGGGGTAAAGTTCGGGTCAAGTTCGGTACCGAACCCAAACTTTTTTGCGAAGTTCGGCTGGACCCGCCGAACCCGAACATCCAGGTCACTCGCTCAACTCTAATAGTAATCCATTAATGAAAATGGGATTAAGCTGAATGACACCCAGTCTGCACCCCTGCAGGGTTTGTTGTAGCTTAGACAACTCCAGATAATTTTCATTAAGCCATATAGTGCTATATTGCATGAAACCGGTAACCTATTAGAGCTGTTTTGACTTGTTCTAATTTTCTAAAGAAGAGTATAGGTGGCAAAACTCTATTGGATTTGGCAAAAGCTGTAACCTGGAGGCCAGTTGGTAAGTCTGTCACATGAGTTATATAGTGTAAGATATGTATAGAGGAGTTGGGGGGGTCACCTTCTGCACACCTAGGTACTTAAAAAGTGGAGACTACAGGAACTGGGCATGAGTGGACAGTAGGCTGATGGGACTGTCATCCAGAAGCAGGAGAGCGGACTTGTCCCAGTTATGGTGAGCCCTGAGAATTCCCTAAATCTAGCAATGGTACTCATGGATGCCTCAAAGGAAGTAGAGGTATCCCCCAGTAGTAACATGGTGTCGTCTGCATACAGCATGACTTGATAGCCAGTGCAAACAATAGAGGGGACAGTGGCAGCCCTATTGGGTGTCCCTGCCCAAAGAGGATGCAGCTGCTACAGGGTGGTCATACAATTTAACCCAGGACATAAAAACAGAACCAAAACCAAATTTAGGAAGGACTGCCCATAGATACAGACATTCTACGCTGCTGAGGGCCTTGACTGCATCCAGTGACAACAAGACTTTTTCCTCCATGTTATCTGTGCTAGCCTGGATGTTAAGAAATGATCTATGGAGATTTTTCTCAGACAGTTTTTAACACAGCCAAGAAATATTCAAGTATTCATGTGTAAGAATTTACAAGACTGTATTATCTCTGAGCCAGCATCATCTTCTGACCCTGGACTGGACCTGAACAAGATGACTCTCAAAAGAAAGGCAGATATAGGCATTATCAGGGGAGTACTATGTTCTCTGAAAGGTAATAGATAGCTGTAAGTGTTACTTACACTTACACATTAATTAGTGTAATGTAATGTACTTAACATGAAATAATACATCTGATTCTAGGTTCAATTTAAACTTTGACTTGCCATTTAATATAACCCATGTACTAGTACTGACCAAATTTTTTGTAGTTTTTTTAGCCATAGTATCATACCATAAATCTATTTTTACCTAAATGTATCCTATGTGCATCAGCATCTGGGAACTGTTATATAATGTTGCATGGCAATGTGGTACCTAGCTACTAGCTTTGACACTCAGCAATAAATCAAGCAGAAATACTCTGATATTTACCCTTTTGTAACTATACAATGATGGGTGAATCTCTTCACATATTTTCATAACAGTGATTTTATATTATTGTTCCTTGTTTGTATCTACAAAGATCACACATTTGTTACATGAGCTAGTTTTTACATATGTGCATAGAAAAACATTAATTTTATGTCTCGGCTCCGTTGAGACCTCCCCAATACACTGAAACCCAGATCCATACTTTAATATACGCAACACAGATTGTAAATTAATAACTCAGGGAACTGGAAAGCGATTCATTTATATACCGCACAGTACAGTGGTAGATATCGACTGATGTCGAACCCTACGGCCACATAAAGCAACATGACATACCTGGACGATGGGTACTCACACTTAGCCATCCTATATAGAGGCATAACGGATCATATAATATAACACCCACTTTGGAACACCTATTGGCTATCTTGCGCTTCAGTAGTAGGGTTGGGGAAACTGGAGAGTGTGTCGCACTTTGCGCTACAAACTCTAGGACCCTCCACCCAGAGTAATCGCCTTCTGCTACTTACAGGCTTCCAGGGTCCAAAATGCTGACCCTAGCTATTTATTCTTTACTGGAAAAAAAGAAGGTGAAACGGCACTCCACGAACAATGATAAGCTTGCTGTTTATTGGTCAGGCAAATACAGGTAAGACGTAGACACGTTTCACTCGTACAATACAAGCTTAATCATTACAAAGACATAGTGCTGATGCCCCTCTTATTATAGGGGAATTCATTAAACAAAACACACCCACCCAGGTGAAAGACATCCCACACTCAGTGTATTAATTGCATTTAAAAAGCAAATATCTAATAATCTCAAAAACATTATACTACATAAGTCATAAAAACCGAAAATGTATGTTCAGATTGGACATGAGTAAATATGTATATATATAACACACATATAAGCTTGTTTTCTCTCCTCTATCCCGCCCCCAAACCAAGGGGGGGGGAGGGAGGAAAAAAGAGAGGAAGGAAAAAGATCAACAAAACAACAAAACATTTTCAACAGACATTTTTAGCCGGCATTGTAAAACTCCTGTGTAGCAGCATAAAGTGTGTGTGTGACTGAACATGTCAGCCGACCAGAGCCAGACGCACCACACACCGAATGACCATATCCCTCACATAAAGGAAAAATCCTGGAAGAAAAATGGAAAAAACATGGAAAAAACTGTTTATGGAGAAAATAGACAATACGGATGGAAGCATTTCATTCCCTTTATCCTAAACAACTAAACAATTTCTCAAGTGTGAACTCTAAGGGACAACACAAAAAAAAAAATAATGACATAATGTGCTTGCATGAATAGTATACCAGCACATTATGAAAAAAATAAATAAATAAATAAATAAATAATGACATTATGTGCTTGCATGAATAGTATACCAGCACATTATGAAAAAAAAATAATGACATAATGTGCTTGCATGAATAGTATACCAGCACGTTATGAAAAAAAAAAAAAAAAAAACTCTACTCGTAAAAATGTGTAATATCCCATTCATAATTGAGACCATAAGGTATGCGCGTTTGAAAATAAAAAATCCAAAATGCTTCCCTTTTGCAGAGCATTTTAAAAATATCTCCCCCTCTGCTGGGGGTATTGATTTTCTCCAAAATTTTAACTCCCATGTATGATGTTTCACCACCATGAACATCCTTAAAATGGCGTCCCACACTAGTAGATTTTTCTCTCTCACGTCCCACACTGTATAGGTGCTCATAAAACCTATCCCTTAAACGTCTAGTGGTACGGCCGATGTATTGTATATGGCAAATACCACATGTGATGATATAAACAACATATTTCGTGTTGCAATTATAAAATGATTTAATTTTGTGTTGTTTATTTGCCGTGTACGAGACTACTGTGTCTCCCTTAACCACTTACCAACCGGAAGGTTTTGCAGCTTTAGGACCAGAGCACTTTTTGCGATTCAGCGCTGCGTCACTTTGACTGACAATTGCGCGGTCGTGCGACGTTGTACCCAAACAAAATTTGCGTCCTTTTTTTCCCACAAGTAGAGCTTTCTTTTGGTGGTATTTGATCGCCTCTGCGTCATTTCTTATCGCCGCTATAAACAAAAGGCTATTCTTTACTGCGTCTCCGCTAGTTTATGGTGGTTTTCTTTCGAGATGAACACCCTTTTTTT
>BLSH010011538.1:299462-313918 GCA_018402905.1 Glandirana rugosa
ACAGAAATGTTTGGTGTTTGTTATGGTAACGAATACCTTTAAATTTTAATCAGGGTAAAAAAAATAAGAAAAGTTTACTAGGATTAAACTCGGGGTTTTTACCCTATACACATGGTTGTAGTCTTTAATTTTACAATAATGGTTTTTAGACTCCTATTGAAATTATATTAATAAAAAAACTTACACGCAACAAGTCCTCCTACACATAAATACACAGATACTGCATGTCTAAGAATATACAGGACTTACATTATTCAGGAGTAAATCTTCTAAAATTTAATCTGTGATTTTTGGTGGTTCTTGCTGCGTGAGCATAGAATATATTAATTATTATAAAATAAATTATTATATAATAAAAAAATAATTATATTAAAGTTATCCTCAGATTTTTGGTAATAACATTTTAATTTCTGATGTTGGTACACATATCCCATTTTTGGGGCTCAAATTAGGATCATTTGAAAAGAATAAAAAAAATGGGACTAATTTTAAATTTCCATAAGCAATGGTATTGTTTGTGGTTTGTAAAGACATCTGTGTGAGTTTGGGGAAATATTTTTGTGACATGGACAGCAGCAAAGTGAAATTGACCAATTAAAAAAAAAAAATATTTACAAAACATGAAGAGATTTCACATTATAGCATTGTTAAAAACAAAATTGATTATCAAATGTGCAACATTGTTGCCAGGACAATTTATTTGACAGAAAGATGCATTTCTTTTCAACATAAAATGGATTTATTAGATAAAGTAACAATTGTACCATTAGAATGAATGGCAGAAACTTGCACTTGGCAAAATAACTCTCATCTTCACTCCCAAAAAATGTGTGTAAAATAAGTCACATTTTGGTATTTACTAACAACTCAAGGAATAACTCCATGAGGGTTATTTTGAGACTTGTTTTGTGTCTGAGCATGCTCAGTTGTGCTCAGCTGTACTCTGTGCCTAGGTGTAAAGAGACGGGGTATTTATCTCTTCTCAGACTTTTTAAGATATTTCAGCGTGGAAATCACTTTTTCACACAGTTTAAAAGCAGATTATCTTTAAATAATATACTGCATATTTTAGCACAATTTAGGTGATCATACCATGCTCCAAACATTATTTCCATGTGCAATTCCCTTGCTTTTACCACGACTAGTTTTTTAGTCAGTCACTGCTGTTTGGGTGCTATAGTGAATTCGATTCTGCAACTATTTTCTCCCTCAGGGCTTTAGTGAATACCTTTTCTGACTAGATTTAGTCGTTTTCAAGGGATTTTATTTGTTTGTGACCATTTGTTCCCCCTTGGTGCTATAGTAAATAAACCCCTATATGTCTAGTGGAGTGGTCGCGGCTTACTAGTCTCTTTGTGCAGTTTTCTTTACCCTTTCCTGCTTTGGTGACTAAACCAGGTTTAGTTTGGGGTATCCCCCCACTCACTGGCTCACAAATGGCTATTGTGACTTTATATTTTATGCAAGTGAAAAAGTAAGCCTTCATCAAATAGTTTTATTCTGTGAATTTTATTTTGCAGCCTACAAGTACACATTAAACAAAACTATCTTGTGTGGTAGACAACCTAAACCTAAATAACACTATACATTTTTGCTGAAGAGCTAATGTCAGGAAGGGAAGGCTGGACATACATGAATATCATTTCAAGGTACCCATATATATTGCAATTAATGTCAGGAGATTAATGACTCTCCCACAAAATCGTGCATATTCCCAAATTCGCCTATTCTCTCCTCCATTTATATTATTCTTTTTTGTTTGTTCTCCTTGTGTTCTTTGTATTTTGATCCCCTAACAATGCATAAAATATGTGATTTATTATGTCTAGTAAAGGAATACAAGTCCTACCTTGTAGCATAAGGAATACATTGGCAGAATAAACTTTAAGTCTTTTTATGAATATAATTCAAATCATGCATTCTGCTGATTTATAGTGTTGTATATAGCCTATACATTATGTATATTTTCAAGTGAAAGGTTGTATTTACTTTTTTTTTATGACAATGACAAATGTTGCAGTATTTCACAAAATTATTTACGTTCATCTCATTCTCCCCCTCATTTTAAAGAAGTTCCCATTCTTCCCTAAAAAAAACATACAGATACACATACATTAGTCAGCTTTGAAATATGGAATGGAATGATCCCTGGACCACAAGAAACAAAATGATAGTTCTAACCACTATAATGTTGTGTGTCAACACAGAAGGAACATTTAGTCATAATCATACTCACTGAAGACAATTTTATTTGAAATACCTAATATATAGATACCACTCCATCTGTAATTACCATATCAATATTTAAATTTGGAGAGATGTCAGTTCCAGCCCTTATGACTTTTAGTCATTTAGCTCTGTAGACTATATTCATCTTTTATCAAAACCTCTGTAGTAGGATTACAAACCCAGTTGCCGATTAATGGTTTTTCATAAGTATGTTCATATATTACAGCAAGACCTGATTGTCATATGTAAATTACTGCTTTTATGATAAAAAAGGAAACAGGGGGGCGTGGCTTAGCACCGGACCAAGATGGAAGCGTAGTGGCAGTGCTCCGACAGCCAAGGCAGCATTCCTAGCTCCAGAAGCCGACTAGCGTCTCGCAGTGCATGGAGAGATGGCCGGGAGGAATTCCTCGACCTCCCGCTCTCAGACGGACCCCGACACACAGCTCAGCAGGACCATCCCGGAGCTATTCTGGACTCAGCAGACAGACACGCACGCTGTCCCGCAGGCCGCAGACTGGGAGACACACAGCTGCCCGCTCCTGATGGAGACACAGACCCAGGTGAGCGCTCCGTCCCCAATCCTGCCGCCACCCTCATTTCTTAGCCTGGCAGATCTGCATGAGGTGGCCTCAGATATTAAAAGCACCCTGGCTGCCGCTATCTTGGACCTACAGACTGAACTACGAGTGGTGGCAACCCACCTGGAGCACGTGGAGACGGCAGCCATGACACATGGAGCCGTCATCCACCAACAATCTGTCAGTACCCAAGCCCAACACATTATAGACATGCATCGCCACCTCGAGGATCTTGATAATAGGGGTCGGAGGAGGAATGTCAGATTTAGGGGGATCCCAGAAACAATTGAGGGCCCCCAGTTACAACAGGCAGTATGGGCTATCTGCTACACTGTACTGGGTAGACCACCCGATACACCTATAGAACTTGAGAGGTGCCATAGGACGCTTAGACCTAGAAGCCAGGACACAGAGCCACCGCAGGATACCATATGCTGTTTTGTGAGCTTCATGCTAAAAGAAGAGGTACTAAGACAGACTCGCAAACAGGGACAGGTATCCCATCACGGTCACCCTATACAGCTATTTCAAGACCTCTCTGCGATCACGCTACAGCATAGGAGAGATCTGCGCCCTTTGCTTACCGCTCTTAGGGAGAGACACATAGTCTACAGGTGGAAGTTCCCTTTCTGTCTGATGGTTACAGTGGGGAATAGATCTGCATCCCTTCATACACCCGCAGATCTGCAGGCTTTTTGTGACACCCTAGGCCTGCCATTGATACCAGTGCCTGACTGGTTTAGTGCCATTTTGCAACCTGAGCCATGGATTAACACACAGCTTAAACAGGTCTCTCCGCTCCCGCCGCCACAGACAGAGACAACGTAGATCCTCATCGGATTCTTCCCAGAGGGACCAGGATGCCATGATAACAGAGCGCAATCCAAAATCTTCCCCCTCCTCAACTCAACGCAGAATGGGCCCATGAAAGCTTCAGATTTGCAGGTGATGCGGCCTTGACCTTGAAGGATAAGATCTTCCCTGGCAGCTTTGGTTTTCCCTATGTTTTTCGCTCCTTTCCCCTTGCTTCCAACAGAGAGACTGGGACCGCTTGCTTATGCCATAATAGCTTTTGTCATAATAGCTTTTGTCTGCTTTTTGGTATTTTTCCCCCCTTTTTTTGTGTGTCCTTGGACTTTAGCTATCCATACCCTTTTACCCGCCATATATGCTTGCCACCTGCTGTGGGGACACATCTTTGGACAGCCCATGCAATGACACTAATCCCCATCTAAGGGTGCGATCATGCTTCTAGAAATAAATATCTCATTAGTGATATGGGGCCACCAATGAATATACTAGCCTGTGAACTCTAAAGCAGAGTTAGCTATCTGGTCTTGTTCAACCTGTGTTTATAATGTTATATGTTGAGACTGAAGTAGCACTCAATAAGGTTGGCTGCATACTGCTCCCAAACACTATATGTTTACCTCTTGTCCTTCCGCGCCAGCCCCTGGCATAGTTGGATGGGTTTAAACCATGCACTGGCTCCAGGTGTTGGCGAGAGGGCAAGCTTCAGTAGTTGAAGGAATTTGTGATCGAATGGACCTCTACTCATATTCTTTTATGCATATATGCTTGTTTGCTTTTAGTTACTATGTAATATTGAGCTTAAAATGTTTGTTAAGGTTCCATTCTGCGACCCTCAGAGTAGCACAGGGGACTGTAATATTCATGTATTTATAGCCAGGCCTAACTAGCGGCGCCTCTCAGCGAGATGGTACCTATGCCCTACCCTCCAACACGGGGTGGTTCTGGTGACCGTGTGACTTTTGGGCACACGCACCGGACCCCCTGCTGGTGGACATTACACTCCCTGCTGCCCCTCCAGGGTAAGTGACCACGGATTCGATGGGACAACTGTGCTCACCCCACATAGAATATGGTCGTAACCCCTGAGATGACATTGTTGGTATCCGTTTGTTTACTTTGCTTATAACTGAAGCGTATCTCAGCCTGAGATGCCGCAGACGGGCCCCTGGCTGTGATTTGAGACCTAGGCTTAGGCCTTCAATTTTATTCTTTGGCTCTGAGGTCTCACAGCGGGTCGGTCTAGGGCATCCCGGGGTGACAGATGTGCTTAGGAATGCCCTCCGGGCGTATTACTCTACTCTTGTACTCGGGTGGTTGGTTCACGCTCCCAGGTTAATGGGGCTTCAGCTTGCACCAACACACCCTGTACTTGCTGATGCTATTCTGCAGTATTTTTGTGTTAGGATGGAATGTGTACTTTCGGCTGTCTAGGGCTCTCTGGTTTGGTGCTAGACTCTTCCCCTCTACCCAGAGTGACAGGTTCCTCCGGGTCCTCTACCAGTGTTCCCTTTTCCCCATTGTTCCTCCCAGGTGCCTCAGCTGGCCTGTAGACGCCTCCAATATTTACAATCTTCGTTCCCACACTTTTCCGGGTCTTGGGGAGCTCTTAGGGTTACCCCTCTACACATACATTGCCCTCCCACTCCCCCTATCTCTTTGCCCTAAATTACCTTTCTTGTCCCCTCTTTTCTCTCCCTTCCCTCCCCCCCTTGGCGATTGGCGGTGTACCGCTCTGCCCAAGATGCAAGCTACCACCAGCTCAGCTCGCCTTTCTCTGAAAGTCTTCTCCCTCAATGTACGCAGGCTGAATATGCCTGAAAAAAGGAGTAGTCTCCTTGCAGAAGCAGCGAGACACAAAGCACAGGTCCTCTTTTGTCAGGAAACACATTTTAAAACTGGATTGGTCCCACGCTTCGGAAACGGTCGCTTTCCCACTGCTTTCCATGCCACGTGCCCGGACTCCAAAGCAAAGGGAGTTTAGATCCTTTTGTCTCAATCTAATCCTTATCAGGTTAGGGACCAAATTATCGATGAGGCAGGGCGCTATGTTTTTTTGAAAGGGACTTGGCATAATAAACCAATGACCCTCGCCAACATTTACTGCCCAAACACACGGCAGGTCTCCTTCATACGGGAGGTTATGACACAGTTGGCGTTATTCGCCTCTGGTCTTCTAGTCCTGGGGGGGATATGAATGTCCCCCTCGATACCTTACTAGACACCTCCACGGGTGCCTCCTCCCTCTCATACATGGCTCTCAGACAGATCAAATTGCAATTGACCTCCTTGACACTACATGATTCTTGGAGAACCTTGTACCCCCAGGAACGTGACTACACCTTCTTTCTTTTCAGCCCCACATAACAGGTACACGAGACTAGACTATCTTTATTTGACGCAACAAGATCTGGCATATCTCCAAGAAGCGTCTATTGAAGCTATGACCGTCTCGGATCACCATCTGATCACGCTCACTTTAGGCTTTCCAGAGACTATCACTTCCACAAAAATCTGGAGGATGGACTCATCCTTTCTGTCAGATGTTGCTGACACGGCATCCATAAAGCAGGGTATCAAAGACTATTTCACCAGCAACGACACACCAGATGTGTCGCCCATGACTCAGTGGGAGGCGCACAAATGTGTGATCAGGGGTCAACTTCTATCACTCACAGCCAGAAAGAAAAGACAGCGACAGGCCAAACTCTCGGAGCTCACCACTAAAATACACTCTCTGGAGGTCCGACACAAATGCTCACTGGTGGTTGAGACGGCCCGGGAATTGGCAGAGACACGTTCACTTTTAACAGCGGAGCTTTTCAAATGGGTGCAGCATCGGCAGGTGCTTTCTCAGAAATTGTTCTACGAGCAGGGAAACAAACCTGGCCGACTGCTAGCCAGAGCAACCCAAAAGCATAACCTCGGAACTACGGTACATCATGTTACGGACGAGTCTGGCAATTCTCTAAAAATGAGGATATCGCGCAACAATTTCAAAAGTTTTATGCTAAACTCTATAACCTGCACCCGGACAATCCAGATTCGGCCCGGGCCTGCAACTGAGAGAACCTGATTCATTCTTTTTTGAAAGACCACAGCCCCAAAGCCTTATCACAGGCGGAGGCTTTAGAAGCCCCTTTGACTTTGAAGAAACTGGAGGAAGCTCTAAAAGCAATGAAACCGGGTAAAACCCCAGGGCCAGATGGCTTCCCGGTCCAATACGTCAAAGCCTTTTTTGAAGACCTAGCTCCACGCCTGCTTAGGGCTCTCAATACCCTAGCTAAATCACCACCCAGTTCGGAGAGGTTATTAGAGGCGTATGTGACTGTGATACCAAAGCAAGAGAAGGACCTATCCAGCACCACAAATTACCGACCTATATCCCTGTTGAACGTGGATATTAAGCTCTTTGCAAAAATGTTAGTAACTCGTTTATCCGTTCACATTCCAACTTGGATAGGATTAGACCAAGTGGGCTTTGTTCCTGGGAGGGAGGCCAGGGACAACACGATCAAAGCCCTAAACCTACATCAGTGGCTCACCTCCACTCATCAAGAGGGCTTCTTACTTGCCATGGACGCAGAGAAGGCATTTGACAGAGTGGCCTGGGACTATTTGGCAGTGGTTTTAGAAAAGCTGGGACTGAAACAGCACATGAGGGCGTTTATTATGTCCCTATATCACAATCCTACTGCTATAGTCAGAGTTAATGGCCACCTGCCGGATGCCTTCACGGTACATAACGGCACCAGGCGAGGATGCCCTCTTTCCCCCTACTTTATATCCTTACTCTTGAGCCCCTCTTACGTTGCATCCGGTCCCACCAGGACATTAAGGGGATTAGGGTCAAGGACCGAGAATTTAAGATAGCAGCTTTCGCAGATGACGTCCTTCTCTTCCTGTCTTCACTGTTAACGTCCCTCCCGAACTTCTTACGAACCCTGGAACAATTCAAAACGTTGTCTAACCTGAAGATTAACTACAATAAATCTTTCACCCTGAACGTGTCTCTGCCATCCTCTACCCAACGCCTCTTCCAAAGCAACTTTCCACTTCGATGGAAGACAGAAGCGATTACGTATTTGGGTATTCAACTTCCATCCAAACTCATGGAGCTGTATAATCGGAACTTCCTAATTGAGCTGCAGAAAGTCTGCAAGGACCTCCAGCTATGGGATTGATCGACTATCTCAGGGTTCGGGCGTGTATCCTTGATTAAAATGACAGTGCTCCCTCGGCTGCTATATAAGCTCCAGACAGTACCGATCCACCTTCCTTCCTCCTTTTTTGGGCAGTTTAAACGTCTATGCCGAACCTTTCTTTGGGCAAATAAACCTGCCAGGATAGCATGGGCCAAGCTCGTGCTGCCAAAGGCGCACGGTGGCATAGATTTGCCCGACCTGCAAAGGTATTATTGGGCAACGCACCTGGCGAGGATTGTGGACTAGAAAGTCCACTCCAGATGTAAGGACTGGGTGGCCTTGGAGAACTTGGCTACAGAGACTACACTGAAATATCTCCCCTGGCTGAGCAGACAATACACTCCTGTGGCGGCCTTATCTCACCCCCTTGTTGGGGCCACACTAGCAGCCTTTGACAGAACATGTACTGTTCATGGGTCTTCTTCTAGATTATCCCCCATCACCCCTGTCCGGGGTAATCCAGATTTTCCTCCAGGACTATCCTCCTCTTTTTTATGGTATGGCCTCATAGAGATATGCAGGCTCAACACTTTTTCCTCAGACACCGATTCTTAAGCAGAAGGGAGCTAGCGGAGAGCTCAAACACAAAGACCTTTCTGTTTTGGCCCTATCTGCAGGTGAAACATTTTTTAGATGGCAAACCCAGGAGAGAAAACTTTACATGCCCTCTCACGCCCTTTGAATCTCTATGCGCTCGTATGTCCCCTCAAAGCCATGTTATCTCGATACTCTATACTACACTGTTCGATGCACCCTCGTCACTTCTCTTGGCGGAATATAAATACTAGGATGCGTTGGCAGGGAGAGAGATTGGTTCAGAGGAATGGGACTGTATCCACCTATATATCCGCAAAGGATCATTAAACGTTTCCATGCAGGAGAATGGCTTTAAACTCAGGACGTGCTGGTACAGCACACCAGACCTCCTCCATAAAATTTCTGCAACGTTTCGACATTTGCTGGAGATGTGAGAGGGAAGTGGGATCACTCCTTCACATATTGTGGAGTTGCCCGCTTCTTCACCCATTCTGACAGAAGACACATGATGTCATCTGCCAGGTAACAGATTTGCCTATTGAATTTTCCCCTCTTCAATACCTATTACATTTAACTAATGTCCCCCCAAAAAAGTACTACAAGTCTCTCACCATGCATCTGATCAATGCAGCAAGGATGTGCATTCCTGTACATTGGCGATCGAGAAACCCGCCTACGCTGAGGGAGTGGCTTCGCAGAATTGATCGGGTGGCCGAACTTGAGAAGCTGATCTTTATGTCAATGGACAAAATTACTAAATATATGGCTATTTGGGAGCCCTGGCTAACCTTTAGAGGCTCCCAAACCTATATAGACCTGTTATCCACACAAACCTGAGCTGGACGAGAGGAGACCCTCGAATCTCAGGCAGGGGGTATCTTTTGCAGATCCCATCCTGCCTGGGTTAAGTCATGATTGATGAATGGGGAAGGGTAGCCGGTGATTAGAGTTGAGCGAACCCGGACTATAAAGTTCGGGTCCGTACCGAACTTTGGGGTGTCCGGGACCCAGACCCAAACCCGGACTTTTCAAAAAAAGTCCGGGTTCGGGTCCGGGGTTCTGGTAATTTTACCAAAAGTTCTTAAAATTGCTGTAAAAAAGTCCAGGAAAGTCCTAGAGGTCTGCAAAAGGAAGGAAAATGGGGGTAAGGGTGGGACAAGTGCCCTACAAAGAAATGGGGACAGGGAAATAACTTTAAATATTTTTTCAAAAATAAAAACCTAAAAAAAGCAAAAATGGAGGTGGATGTGGACCATCTTCAAACTGGGTCTTAAAAGTATTAAAGCGGAGTTCCATGCTTTTAAAGTGACACACAGACTTTCCAGATGTTTGCAGAACAGATGTTCAGTTATTCCCGGTTTCATTTAAAGTGACACACAGACTTTACAGATGTTTGCAGAACAGATGTTCAGTTATTCCCAGTTTCATTTAAAGTGACACACAGACTTTACAGATGTTTGCAGAACAGATATTCAGTTATTCCCGGTTTCATTTAAAGTGACACACAGCCTTTCCAGATGTTTGCAGAACAGATGTTCAGTTATTCCCGGTTTCATTTAAAGTGACACACAGACTTTCCAGATGTTTGCAGAACAGTAGTTCAGTTATTCCCGGTTTCATTTAAAGTGACACACAGACTTTCCAGATGTTTGCAGAACAGTAGTTCAGTTAGTCCCGGTTTTATTTAAAGTGCCACACACAGTTTCCAGATGTTTGCAGAACAGTGATATGAATTCTCCCGGCTTATTTATACTTTTCTGACACAGTTTGAAGATGATTTTAGAACAGTTATATGGCTTCTACCGTTAATTAATACTTTTCAGACCCAGATTGAAGATGGTCCACATCCACCTCCATTTTTGATTTTTTTATGTTTTTATTTTTTTAAAAATGCTTTTAGTTATTTCCCTGTCCCCATTTCTTTGTAGGGCACTTGTCCCACCCTTACCCCCATTTCCTTCCTTTTGCAGACATCTAGGACTTTCCAGGGCTTTCTTACAGCCATTTTTGTGCCAAAAAGTTCGGGTCCCCATTGATTTCAATGGGGTTCGGGGTCCGGGACAAAGATCGGGTTCTGTCCGGACCCGAACCCGGACTTTGTCCCGAAGTTCGGCCGAACCAGCAGAACCCGGACTTCTAGAAGTACGCTCAACTCTTCCGGTGATTCTTCTACCCACTTCTCTAGATCTGTCTAGCTTTTACTTTAATGTATTCCTCCTCTCCCTCCCTCCCCTCGCCCAAGTATATATTCCCTCCCCTCCTTGTTTGGGGCGGAAGGCCCCCCCGCCACTTAGTTTTACGTCACGTCTGCTACTGCAAGCACTTCACAAAAAAGAGAACTCCTTCTGCCAAAGTATCTTAAGAAAGAACTCGCTCTGCCCCTACAGGTAATACCTTCAAAGGACCATGAGCAAGAAAAGAGCTCCCTAGATGTATTTAGCCTCATTATGCACCTATATGATGTGTTAGTTAGCAACAGGGACTTGGACAAGTAGACACTGTCCGTTCCTAACCCTTAAGTTCTCTAAGGAATTAGGATTTCCTTAGTTTTAACAAGTTTATATGTGCAACGTTTGTGGTAAATATGGCTATTTTGATGTTTCTTTTTTTTTTTGTTAATTAAAACTTCTTGAACAGTTGCCCCTGAGTGGGGCAGTCCCCACCCCGGACACAGTAATGATCCCATTGGGGTGTCACGGGTGGGATCTCAGCTCCCCAAGGGGTGACCCACTAAACTTCCTAGGACTTCCTATAAATGAATGAGAAAGTTCCCCTATTTGTAAGTGAACTCCGACTCTGTTGGGAATGACATTGTTTTATTGTACTTTTTCTATTAGTGCTTCTTATACTTAACCAATGTAATGTTGTCATACGCTTACAGTAGGCATCCGAAACTGTTATAATTCTCTGTTACTGAAAATACTTTAATAAAGATTTTGTGTAAAAAAAAAAAGGAAAAAAATGGGGAAGGTGATGAAGTCAATAACAAGCAATTTCACAAAAAAAACTAACATCATGGTTGGTATTATAATGTATACTACCTACCTATATTACTAACTTTTTTTATCTCCTAGAAGCTATTAGGGGGAGCAATGTTCCTCTTGTTTTCAACCCCTCTGATCTCTCTGAGAAGTCTCATCGCCTGCTAACATGTAGTGGTTCCAGCATTAACACCATATAGAATGCTCTACAGACACACCATCTTATAATAACTCCAAAATTAAATTGATAAATTAAAAATAATTTATATAAAAAGAAAGATCTTCAAACAGTTTAAAATTGAGCAGCAAAAATCACTGAACTAGTCAGTTACAAAACAAACAGTCAAATTTATACTCTTAGACAAAGGCATATAAGAGGTATCACCAATATAACTGTGAAACTATAGGCCACCCCACATGGGTTTTTTAATTAAAATGTACTTACTATGCATATATTTACTCAAAAAGTGTCCATTTACATTATGCCAGGTCAAAGGCATTTTTTTCCTGTTCCACGTTGTTAGAGATAGCAATGCAATTCTATTAGAATTCTACTGTGTTCAATCAATGCAACACATGTCACAAGAGCATGTTATGTTCTACAGGCTGTGTAAAATTAAAATATTTGGACCTAATTGACAGAATCACGTTGTTTAGCTCTTGCAGAAGCTTGTACTATTATTAAACTTGTTATGATTATGACTAGAGTTCATTTGCATAACCATAACATTTTTCATAATAGCCATGGTATACATTAAGCTATTCTGTGTACAAGAATGGATATTTTATCTGCATCAAGAAACACACGTTAAGAAAATTGAAATTACAGCATCTCACAAAAGTGAGTACACCCCTCAACATTTTTTGTAAATATTTTATTATATCTTTTCATGTGATGACACTCAAGAAATGACTTTGCTACAATGTAAAGTAGTGAGTGTACAGCTTGTATAACAGTGTACATTTGCTGTCCCCTCAAAATAACTCAACACACAGCCATTAAGGTCTAATCTGCTGGCAACAAAAGTGAGTACGCTCCTAAGTGAAAATGCCAAAACTGGGCCCAATTATCCATTTCCTTCCCCGATGTCATGTGACCCGTTAGTGTTATAAGGTCATAAGTGTGAATGGGGAGCAGGTGTGTTAAATTTGGTGTTATAACTCTCACTCTCTCATACTGGAAGTTCAACATGGCACCTCATGGCAAAGAACTCTCTAAGGATCTGAAAAAAAAAATTGTTGCTCTACATAAAGATGGCCTAAGAAGATTGCCAAGACCCTGAAGCTGAGATGCAGCATGGTGGCCAAGATCATATAGTGGTTTAATAGGACAGGTTCCACTCAGAACAGGCCTCGCCTTGGTCAACCAAAGAAGTTAAGTGCACGTGCTCAGCATCATATCCAGAGGTGTCTTTGGGAAATAGACATATGAGTGATGCCAGCATTGCTGCAGAGGTTGAAGGGGTGGGGGGTCAGCCTGTCAGTGCTCGGACCATACGCCGCACACTGCATCAAATTGGTCTGCATGGCTGTCGTCCCAGAAGGAAGCCTCTTCTAAAGATGATGCACAATAAAGCCTGCAAAAAGTTTGCTGAAGACAAGCAGACTAAGGATGTGGATTACTGGAACCATGTCCTGTGGTCTGATGAGACCAAGATAAACTTATTTGGCTCAGATGGTGTGTGGCGGCAACCAGGTGAGGAGTACAAAGACAAGTGTGTCTTGCCTACAGTCAAGCATGGTGGTGGGAGTGTCATGGTCTGGAGGTGCATGAGTGCTGCCTAAACTGGGGAGCTACAGTTCATTGAGGAAACCATGAATGCCAACATGTACTGTGACTTACTGAAGCAGAGCATGATCCCTCCCTTCAGAGATAATGATAATGACCCCAAACACACCTCCAAGACTACCACTGCCTTGCTAAAGAAGTTGAGGGTAGAGGTGATGGACTGGCCAAGCATGTCTCCAGACTTAGACCCTATTGAGCATCCTCAAATGGAAGGTGGAGGAGCGCAAGGTCTCTAACATCCACCAACTCTGTGATGTCATCACGAAGGAGTGGAAGAGGACTCCAGTGGCAACCTGTGAAGCTCTGGTGAACTCCATGCCCAAGAGGATTAAGTCAGTGCTGGAAAATAATGGTGGCAACATAAAATATTGACACTTTGGGCCCAATTTGGACATTTTCACTTAGGGGTGTACTCACTTTTGTTGCCAGCGGTTTAGACATTAATGGCAGTGTGTTGAGTTATTTTGAGGGGACAGCAAATTTACACTGTTATGCAAGCTGTACACTCACTACTTTACATTGTAGCAAAGTGTCAGTGTCGTCACATGAAAAGATATAATAAAATATTTACAAAAATGTGAGGGGTGTACTCACTTTTATGAGATGCTGTACTTTTCTTGTGTGTATCTGATGCAGATAAAATATCCATTCTTGTACACAGAATAGTTTAATGTACCATTATACCATGGCTATTATGAAAAATGTTATGGTTATGCAAATGAACTCTGTATATATATATATATTTTTTTTTTTAATGTTTTAGTTTCTTGCCACATGCCTTGCAGTGTTCTATTTTTTTTTGGGGGGGGGGGGAGGGGGTACGTTCAAGTTGTGAGTGCATTTTCTCTTAAAAAAATAATTAAGTAATAAAATGAATCTAAAGGAGTTGAGTCTTCTCTCTGAAAATGTTGTCACTATTCACTTCAACTATCCAGTCATGTGAAAGTCATCTGCACATAACTGGTTACTTAATGTAAACAGAAAATTGCTTTTTATGTGATTAGATAATTGAGGCGAATATTTGGCTGAACAATGCACATTTAGTAAGATATTAATAGTATGAAAGAAATGTTGTATTAACTGTGCAAAAAGTTTGTTATCTAGAATGTATAGTATGCTTTGTATGCGTACAATGTATTTTTATAATTACTTACATTTTGCTTAACCACTTGCCGGCCGCCGATCGGCATCTGACGGCGACAAAGTGGTTCGTTATCGCAAAACGCCGTCATACGACGGCGGCTGCGATAACGCGCACTGTGAGCGCGCCTACGGCTAGCCGCCGGCCGTTCACCAATTCGTTTTACATTCATTAATATTTTTA
>BLSH010011538.1:330128-341162 GCA_018402905.1 Glandirana rugosa
AAAGAAAACGTTTGTCAGTGCCGCCCATCAGTGCTGCATATTTGCCCCATCATCAGTGCAACCTTATCAGTGCCACCTCATCAGTGCCAATCTGTACTGCCTCATCAGTGCCCGTCAGTGTAGCCTCATCAGTGCCCATCAGTGTAGCCACGTCAGTGCCCGTCAGTGAAGGAGAAAATGTACTTTATACAAACTTTTGTGACAGAAACAAAGAAAAATGTTTTTTTTTTTCAAAATTTTCGGTCTTTTTTTGTTATAGCGCAAAAAATAAAAACAGCAGGGGTGATCAAATACCACCAAAAGAAAGCTCTATTTGTGGGAACAAAATGACAAAAAGTTTGTTTGGGTGCAGCGTCGCACGACCGCGCAATTCTCATTCGAATCGCAACAGCACTGAAAGCTGAAAAGTGGTCTGGGCGGGAAGTGTCCTAAGTGCCTGGTATTGAAGTGGTTAATATTCCAGCAGCAATATAGAGAAACAGAGCTATTACTATTACTTAATCTCACATTTTCCTTTTTATCCATATGACATATTTTGGGGTTTGTTACATTACACACGATTAGAACAGCTGACATGCGACGGCCGTGCAACAGAGTTGGATGAGCAGACTAGAAAACTTTGGTTGTACAACAAGCGGTGGTACAACTGTTGTAACGTGTGTACAGAGAAGTTGGTCCAACAAGTTGTACTGTGCAAAACACGCATGCTCAGAAGTCAGGAATGCTCGGAAGTGTCCGTTTGTGTAAACCTACGTTCCTAATTCACAAATCACATGCACCTGAACTTCCTCTTTATATGCTCGTAACACGTCACCACGTTAGGCTTGGTCGTACGATCGCTTAGTGCACGTCAGTATTCGAGACACAACAGCCGACATACGATTTTGGACATCCGGTCGTATGACCATCTCATCATGTTTACGAGGCTTAACTCCCCATTGTTGTTGCACATAGGTTTCTAATAAGGGATGGTTTATTAAAATTAAAGGGATATTTGGTTTGATTTTTGTTTGCCATTTGTATTACTTTTACTTTCAATATTTCTTTATTGGTTTAACAGAAAATACAAAATAATATAAAGGAAAGAGGATAGCCGAGGTACATTACAGGGTAGACACTGCATGGGCACAAAGTAAATAACATAACTTCAGGAACAATTATGCCTCTGATTGCCTGTGACTTAAAAAAATACTGCGGATTAACGAGCATACCTCCCGGACAGGACCCTGTCCTGCTGGGCATTAACAAACAAAGGTATTGAAACCTGTAATAAGTGAGGTAAGAACAACCCCTCTGCACTTCTAAGAAACTGTCATGTAAACTTATTTGGGTCAATATGAGTAGAGTAGACCATCCGGAGTATAGGGAAGATCCTCTGGGGTTACACCCCTGGCACCCCCTCTGGGAACATACTGTGCCCAATGGGGTGTAACCTACTGAAATCTTAAGGAAGGAGTGGTTCATGTTGTGTTATCATAAAGGGAAATCATTGGGGTCTGGTCAGCAGATAGAGGTAATAGTAGGCTCCTCATGGGCAGGAACAGAATGAATAAGGAAAGGAAAGAGAAGTGGGGGGTAGGGGTAGGAGAGTCTGAGTGATAGTAGCTATCAAGTTATAACGAACAGTAAGGGCTATTAAGCCATACGTCCCAATTAGTCTTAAACCTAGAGGAGGTAGAGGTAGCAGTTGCCAGGGTTTTTTCCATTTCACACTGGTAATTTAGAGTGTTAATTGTGTCAATGTAAGAAGGTATTGTGGGTGATTTCCATAGTTTGGTGATGTTAATTTTCACCGCTAGCAATAATTGGATTATTACTGTGCGCCTGTTGGGAGGGATGGAGTGGACATTTAGGTGTAGTAAAGCCATATCTGAGTCTTATATTCGCATAGTTCGGATATAAGGGCAAATATTTTGTTTCAATATGACTTTAGGGATCTACAGGACCACAATATATGGAACAGGTTGCCTGCCTCGTCACAGCATCTCCAGCATTTGTCCGATATATTGGGGTATATTCTAGAGAGTTTGGCGGGGAGTAATACCAAAAGTGAATTGTTTTTTGGAACAATTCCCAATGGTTGGTACATTTTGTAGCGGTAAGAGTGTTGGAGATGGCTTTACTCCAGGAACTTTCTGTCAGAGAGTGACCTAAGTATGTTTCCCATTTAGCCATTGTGGAGGATTTAAAGGGTTGAGATTGGTTTTGTAATATGGAGTAAAACATTGAGATTCCTTTAGAGGGTTTCTCATTAGAGCATAGGTACTCATAAATTGGTGTGGGTAATTTAATCTCGTGGGGTATTTTGTGGGAAGTAAGGTATGCCTTGATTCTCATGTAGTCAAAGAGGGTGTAATGGGGAATATTGAATTTCTCTTGTAGGAAGGTAAACTGTTGTAACTTTGAGCTTTCAAACAAATCTTTGATTAGGGTACAACCCGTGTTTAGCCAAGGTGTTAAATTTAGGTGTGGGATGCTATATCTCAGTACAGTTAATGGAGTTTCCACTTTTTGCGTGAGGTTATTGATTGATAGTGTGGACAAAGCGTCTGCCCACGTTTTGATCGTTATATGTATGGTTGGGGGATAGAGAGTCAAAAAAGGTGTCATACCTGTCTGGGATGCTATCAGAGCAAGTTGTAGGTTTTTACCTGGGAGATACGCCGCTTCCAGTCCGACCCAGATTTTATGTCTGGACGGAGTCCACCAATATTTGAGTTGGTCTATAATGCAAGCTTTATAGTAGGTGGTAACGTTTGGGGCACCCATCCCTGGGAGGTTTGCGCTTCCAGATGTATTGATTGAACTGTTTTTGTATTGAAACTAGAAATGATTGTGGTAGGGGAATAGTAATTGTCCTGAATAGGTATAATAGTTTAGGTAGTATCATCATTTTAAGCGTGGCTACTCTGCCAGCAGTCGAGAGGTTTTCTGACTTGAGATGCTGCAACTGTTGTTGTAGGTTACCCAAGAAGGGTTTATAGTTGTGTTCATACAGTAGGGATGTCTGGGCGGTAATTTGGGTGCCTAGAAATGGTATGGAGGAAGATGCCCAAAGGAATGGGAATTTCTGTTGTAAACATGTTTGATCTCTGGGGTGAATATTGAGACCTAAGATCTGGGATTTGGTGGCATTGAGTTTGTAATATGATACTTTGCTGAAACTATTTAGGAGCGCATACACTTCTGTAAGTGAAGTTTCTGGTTCAGACATCATGAGCATAACGTCGTCTGCAAACAGACTAATTTTTTGTTCCAGACCATTTACCTTTATGCCCTTGATGAGAGGATGGGAGCGGATCTTATCCGCTAGAGGTTCCATCAGTAGTGCAAAAATGATAGGGGACAGGTGGCAGCCCTGTCTCGTACCATTTTTAATGTAAATAGGATTAGAGGACATGCCCGATGTGAGAACCTTGGCTGAGGGGTTAGAATACAGGGACATAATAGCCGTTTGTATCGGGCCTGTTATCCCGAAGGTTTCTAGGACTGAGTTAAGGTACCCCCAGTGCACCCTGTCGAACGCCTTCTCTGCGTCTAGTGAAAGCAGCAGAGAAGGCGTTCTTAAGATGCCTACTTGATAAGTCACATTGCTAAGACGTGTAGCGTCAGGTGCTTGGCGTCCAGGGATAAACCCCATCTGGTCAGGGTGCACTAAGTCAGGTAGAATTGATTGTAGTCTCTTGGCGATTAGTTTAGCGTAAATTTTAATATCAACATTTCACAACGAGATAGGTCAGGTTTAGGTAGGGTCACAATAACCGCATTTAACATTTCCTGGGGAAATGAACCAGAGGTAAAGGCAAGATCGAAGGCGGTTTTCGGGTGTGGAGCTATGTCCGACTCCATATACTTGTAAAATTCATTTGTAAAGCCATCATCACCTGGTGATTTGTTGTTGGGGAGTTTAAGGATAACTTCTTGAATTTCTTGAGTAGATATTGGTTGGGAGATAGAGGCGAGTTGTGATTTACTAAGTTTGGGCAGGTTGTTAGAATCTAGGAAATCCCTAATCAGGTCTGGAGATGGTTGGGGGGTCAGGGTATCTTTACTCAAGTCATAGAGACTTTGGTAGTAGGAAGCAAAGGCGTCGGCTATGTCCTTAGCATTGAAGACTGGAATACCTGTAATGGGGTGTTTTAATTTCAGTATTCTCTGATTTGCCTGTTTGGCTTTAACCTGATTAGCCAACCATGCCCCAGCTTTGTTATGCAATCCATAGTATTTAGCTCTCATATATTTCAAGTTAAGTTCGTATTTAAATAGGAGAAGTGATCTTAGTTTTTGCCTAGCCTGGGTGATCTCTAATGTTAACGCAGGGTTAGGATTCTTCTTGTTTTCTGATTCTTTGAGTGCTAAGGAAGTTAGAACCTCTTCAATCTGCCTTGACCTCTGTTTCTTAGTTACAGAAGCTATTTTAATTAAGACTCCTCTCATGTAGGCTTTATATGCGGACCATAATGTAAACCTATTTGTTTCTGGTTTGTCATTAAATTCAAAAAAATTTCTGTGTTCCTGCACAATCTCTTGGAGGGATTTATCGTCTTCCAGGATGGATGAATTGAGTCTCCAACGAGTATGTATATTTGTTGCCCGTTGGTCTGATAGTTCTAAATAAATGGGAGCATGATCCGACCAAGAGATTGTGCCAATGGATACCTTCCGCACAGATTGAAGTGGACCTTTCAGCATGAAAAAGTAATCAATACGTGAGTACGTTGCGTGTGCTGCTGATAAATGCGTCCTTTTCCGAACCATGGAAGCAACGCCACACATCGTACAGTTCGTGTTTGTGAAGTAAGGATACAATTTCAGAGTTCGTTTTCCTAGATGGAGTTGAAGAGTCTAATTCTGGGGCCAGAGCTACATTGAAGTCACCTCCGATAAGTAGTGTCCCTTGTGCTTGAGACATGATTTCCGTAAGAAGAGGTCTCAGAAATTGTTTCATTTTAGAATTGGGGGCGTAGATGTTGACCATAGTATAAGTAGTTTTATTTAGTTCACAGATCAGAATTATGTATCTGCCCTGCGGGTCCGTTGTTGATTGAATATGGTGGAACTCCACTGAGTCCCTAATCGCTATTAGGACACCGCATTTCTTTTTGGGACCATTGGCCATGTAGATGTGAGGGAAGTGGTGCAACTTAAATTTTGGGCACTTTCCTGTAGCAAAATGCGATTCCTGGGCAAAAATGATGTCTGCTTTGGCGGCATTTGCTTCTTTCAGTAGAGCATTGTGTTTATAGGGACTGTTGAGGCCTTTAGTGTTAATAGAAATGACTTTCAGCGGCATGGTGTTCTGAATGGTAGCTCACATGTTGGGTGAAATGTATAGATTAAAATAAGAGTACATAAGTACCTGCATGTTGAAGAGCGCATGATTCCTCTGGAGTGGTATACAGTTCTTACTTGTAAGTTTTGCGTAAGGGACAGATGGTATAGATCTGCTGGCTTGGTGGACCGTTGTTGGTGGTTCGCATATGAAGCTGACTCCTGGTATGAGGGAGGAAGAAGAGGGGAGAAAGGAGAAAAAAAAAATAAACAAAACAACAGAGAACCATATGTAAAAATTGCCCTAGTGAAACCAAGGGCATGGACGCAGCTAGAATGCTGCGGTGGAGCAGAACTGGGGGGTAGAGTGATCCAGTGTGCAACTGGATGAACAGAATATGTCCCTAACATTTAGAACTCCTTCTCCCGCACTGGTTGGTGTACAATTTGAGGGGGAGCCTGTTTGAAATAGATCCTGAAAATAGCCGAAAGGATCTGTTCAAGATCAGTCACTATGAAGCCTCTCCGGGGATGGACCAGGTTGAGCCTGCATCTCCTCTGGTATTAATTGCCACTCCTTGAACAGGAGGATGCCTTTCTCCACACTGTAGATGGGATAGGTTTTCCCATTCCATGTCACCAGAAGTTTGGTTGGAAGCCCCAACGGTAGGTCACATTGTTGTTGCACAGTACCTTGGTGAGGGTTAGTAGTTTTTTTCTGTTCATCACCGTGTGTTGTGAAATATCTGTATAGAGCAAAATATTCATAAATTCATCCGGTATAGATGGAGACCTTCTTACTGCTCCCATAATTCTCTCCTTGATGTGGTAGTAATGGATTCTAGCAAGAGTGCCTCTTGGAGCTGTGTCAGGCAAAAATTTCGGTTTTGGTATGCGCTGTGCTCTGTCAATGCAGAGTTCTATATCGCTCAGCGATGGTATAATGGCCTTCATCATCCGTTGAATAAAGTTTGTCAGCTCATTGGGGGGAACAGACTCTGGGATCCCTCTAAATTTTATATTATTTCGCCTCGAGCAGTCCTCAAGGTCGGATAGTTTATTTTGGAGGCGAACAATCTCGTTTTCTTGGTCAGTGTATGCATCAACCAGATCGTTATGCGCCACATATAGATCCGGCATTTTATTCTCTAAGTGGAGTATTCTCTCATCATGGGTCTGTACTGTCTCTTGGAGTGGAATAAACATATTGGAAAAGTCTTTGAACAATGTGCTCCGCAAAGAAAGGAGCATATGTTTCATTGTATTCTCCGAAATGGTTTGTTCGGATGCTGGGAAGGCCTCAATAGTGGGACCGTGCTGTGCGGCCTGCATTAGGGCCTGAGGGATGGCTGCTGGTGGGACTGAATCCTGAACATCTCCATCTCTTCGCTGCTTGGATTTAGCAGGACTTCGAGATGATAGAGATGCAGGAGAGGAGAGCTCCTCTGCGTTTCCCATAAGAATATGGCTCCCCGTCGCAGATTGACCTGCAACGAACGAACGGCTTGCGCCGGGACGTGCATGTGCTTCGTCTTCGGTGCCGGCGCCATCTTGCTTACCTCTGCCCGTCGCCGCCAGAAAGAAGTCGGTGAGGCGTTGAGGCTGTTTAGGGGCCTTCCTTCTTTTGCTCATTTTGGTGTCTGTTATGTGAGGAATGTCAGGATCCGTTGTCGGCTGGAAACGGCTCCCCCGAGCGTTGTATGTCGCCGAGATGTGCGAGATCAGGTCAGGAGCTCTGAGCTACGCGGCCATCTCCTTCGCCGGCCGGACACACCCCCCCCGGAATTTGTATTACTTTTAAACATTACATTTTTTTACTCATTCTACAGATATGCATCATTTATAAAGCTTATTTTTTTTCTATTTAATTATATATTTTCAAAGGGTTATTATATGAAATTATTTAACATGATGAGGCATAATTTTTAAAATGGTTTAAAGCAGGTAACCATTGAGTATCTAAAAATTGGGTTATTTTATGGTGATATAGAAACCAGTGGTAGTGGTGATACAGGAACCCTCACTTTGTAAAACAGCCCACTTAGTTTGAAACAAAAATGCAAGGCATATATAAATTCTACTGTAAATACATTTTTATAAGTGATTACTTGGCCTCTGTTCTCAGCTGCATAAGATACTTTGAGAGGTGGGAGTGTAAACTGCAAAGAGGCAGGGAAACAGCAGTACACTGATATCCCCAGTGAAGAGCTGGATGGTGGGGGGAGTTTCTGACACAAGTCTAACTGCTGAAATACATGGAGGTTATGCTTACAAGTAGAATGCAAAGAAGCAGATTGACCAAAGTAGGATAGTTTTCCTTCTAGCCTAGTGTGGCCAGAGTGAAATAGGAAACCAGGGACACTCCATTTATTTCCCACAAAGAAAGCAGGATACTTTTTAATGCAAATATATGGTAACAAAGACACAAATCAGAAATTTGAACCGTTGAGGTAATATACACTCTAATTGTATGCTGGGCACAGTGCTTGATCAAGAAAAACACTGTGCCTTGAACAAAACATGAAAGAATAAAACTTGTTTCTGCTGGTGATTTTGATGAAGGAAGAATAATATTTAGCATCTCGTTTGCAGTATTCTTGTTGCTGGTATAATTGATTGTTCAGTGGAGACAAGCCCAGCCAACACCTTAGCTGTCAATGTGGAGTGTGTGCCTGATCTTGCCTGGAGGGGCATGTGAAATATTTGTCACTATTTATCTTTATATAAACATTATTAAGGCTGGGTTCACACCATCACCCTATGCGGCTGACAGCAGGGGTCCGGTGCGTCCTGGTTCACAGTTTCAGGTCCAATTTCAGCCCAAATTTTTGACTGAACTTGTACCTGAAATGGACCAAAAGATGCACAGGGCTCCAGTGCAAATTTGCCCCGGAGCTGCAGTGGAGATATGTGAACCAGCTCCATAGAGAGCCGATCAAAATCTCCTACTATTGGGAATTGGATGCAGGGAACCCACATCCAATTCGCAATGGTGTGAACCCAGCCTAATGGTGAAGAGCATGTTCACTTAGCAAACGGAAGGTTCATATAGCTTACAATAAAGTGAAGCTCAGTTTATTACAATCATCCAATTAAGTAAAAGACATAATAAGGGTTTTTTTAATTACCCAACACATGATTATGTAATCAAAGCAACCCTATCTTTAGTTTATTTACTCAGTCAAGTGAACATTCAGCCTGATAGGTTGCTTAGAAAAATTACTCCATTGCATTTAACTGAAGCATATTACATGTATAGAACTGGAACACGTTATGCAAAATATTTTTTTTCACATACTATTATCTTGACAAGAATATTTATATACTATTAACATAAACATAACCTATGGTGTTGTTCCATGGACTAATGTTGATCAGGATGCATTTCTTTATTTCATAATGGCAAATAACCTTTAGATGTGTAATTGAGTGTTGACATTTCTGTACAGGCAGTTATAAGACATTTGACATTTGGTTTTAGTCATCTTGGTGGCTTCAGCATGCTTGTATGTCAGTCAGTTAATATCTTACTTTGGCCAAAATAGTCAAGTTTTGTGTTTGATGCTACCCAAAAGTCTTGTAATAAGACTTGTAACAAATGCAGCAAATATATTTTACCTGTCCAACATTTGGCAAACAGGGAAAAGTAGAGAAATGCCTAATATAAAGTACTTTCAGAAACTAAAAATTTGAGGTATAGCATTTACTGTAGCTGTATTTACGCAAGTATAAACCAAGATATTACTTATACATACTATAATCAAGAGATGGTAAAAGTATGGTTATCTGGTTTTGCCTTATTTCACATCCATTTAGGAAGCAGTGGTATGTCATAAGAGGGTGTGTGGCCAAGTTGCAGAAAAATTGTCACCTCAGAGACAATATACAGCATAGCTTCCCTGAGTGAAATAACTGATCACTATCACTGCGCACAATTTATGCAAAGCTAGAAAATTAATTTTGTATAAAAATTTGATTGAACTTTGTGGGTTAGCCTACACAAAACTAATATTTAAGTTGGTTTAGTAGATGGAGCCTGTAGGCTAAGTCAGACCCTAGTTTCTTACATGTTTTTCAACATGTAAATGTTTTTCAATGTTCAGAAACATTCAGGTGGACAGGAAAAGAGTCCTGAATTAAGGCAGGGGACTTTTCCTGTCCACCTGAATGTTTATGAATGTTCCATCATGCCATTCTGTGTTCCAATATTTCCCATTACATTCTCTATAGCATAAAATAGATAACAATCGAACAGGAAGAGCAAGAACCACTCATACTAGACAAGTAGACATTCACACCTGGGAACTAAAGAGCACAGATCTCACCAAAAGGGGTGCTGAGAAATATGCAAAAATGGCAAGTGGATTAATACGCCAGCATCTACCAAAAACTTAACATTTTGGGTAGACTGAGCCTTTTAGAAATATTTTTCTCGTTTAAAGGGTTTTTATTGAGTTTTAATACAAAAACAAATATCACCAAAAGAATCACAAAAGCCTCAAACACATTGGCAAATGTAGTTGAGTATACCTCGGCCACGCAGGACCAAAGTTGTATTGGCAATCATGGCAAGAAACAGAGTCTCAGACAATTAGAGGGAAAAAGACACTGGGGGAAGCATCTATCTTCTTTTTTTTCTCTATCTCCCCCTTTGATGAACCCCCAGAACCACCCCCAATGGGAAAAAGCTGAGGGGTACCAGTTGTTAACTAATTGAGGTAGAGAGAAGAAGGGAGAGAAAAAAAAAACAGATTTCCCCCTGCGTTGTTAGATAAGTAATGCCATTTTTATAGAACAGAGAACTTCCTGTAGGCCTGGGATGGCATGGTAAACAGTTAAAGCTAATGCCAGAACCTAGGAAGTTTGAAATAACATAGACAACTAACTTTTTTAGTAATGGTATTTGCGCATGCTCCCGACCCCAATCTTGGGGTTTGAACACGCTGGACAGACGCCAACACCACATCAATAACCAAAGTGATGAGGAAAGGCATGAAAAAACTGAAAAAAACAGAAGAACCAAAAGAAAGCAAGGACAAAGAAGAGGAGGGGAGACAAATCAGAAATTAGAGGGCACCAGGGAACCTAGGGAAAGAGCGAGACAAAATAGATTCATGAGGGTAATTTTAGGTAATTCTTCCAGGGATCCCAGATTAGGTCAAATTTTGGAGAAGAGTCCAGAATGATATTGGCAAGCTTCTCCTGTGTCATGATCCAGGAAACTTTTTGTTTAGTAGCAGAGAAGGAAACGGAAGGTCGTTTCCAGGCCCTGTCAATTGTAATTTTTGCTCCTAGTAGAATGAAATGAGCAGGTTTAACCACTTGCCGACGGCTGATCGGCATTTGACGGCGACAAAGTGGCGCTGTAACGCGAATCGCCGTCATACGACGGCGGCCGCGAACTCGCGCCGTGTGCGCGCGCGCGCGTGTGCCGCGCTCAAGCGCCGGCGGCAGCATACTGCCGCTAAGCGCAATGTCGCGGTGAAACAGCGGCAGTTTACGGCTAGTCGGCAGCCGTTCACCAATTTGGACGAGTAAAGTAAGATGATCCTCGTTTTTAATGTTAACTGTCCCGGACCTTTGCTGGAAGGCAAAGGAAGAGACGATGATTTGTTTTTCAAAGGACCTAGTACTGTGTCCTCTTCGAACGGTTATAGTAAGACCTGAGAAGAGGTTTTAAACTGGATTAGACCCTAGGGACCTTCTTAATGGATTTTAATGGGAGTACTTAGATAAAACAGAGCGAGAAAGGGATCCAAGGGA
>BLSH010011538.1:367874-377937 GCA_018402905.1 Glandirana rugosa
TCTGGTGGTCCATTCACTGTATTACGAGTCACACCTACCGTGAGTCACGGTGGAAGTCTACGGTGGGATCTCGTGGTCCCTTACTCGGGGATAGTCACATATACGGGTGGTCACGGGTGTTCACGGGGATAGTCACGGGTGGTCACGGGGATAGTTACGTATGGTCACGGTGTATAGTCACGGGTGGTAACGGTGGATGGTCACGGGTGGATAGTCACGGGTCACGACGGATACTCACGGTTAGTCACGACAGATACTCACGGGTAGTCACGGTGAATCGTCACAGGCAGTCACGACGTATAGTCACGGGGCTCATTCCCTGGTGCTCTAGGGTGGCATCTGAAGGTGGCACTGAGTGCCATCCACACTGAGCATTATGTCACTTACCTGGTGGTCTAGGGGGTTCTCCCTGGTGGTCCAGATTGGCTCCCTGGTGGTACCTGGTCGGCTCCCTGGTGGTCCTGGGTGGGCACATCCCTGGTGGTCCCTGGGCAGGCTCCCTGGTGGTCTAGGGTGGCGATCTGAGGGGGGCTGTGCTGATAAATCATCAGCACAAACCCTCCCTGTCAGGAGAGCAGCCGATCGGCTCTCCACTCCTCAGGTCTGCAGACCTGAGTACAGGAAAGCCGATAAACGGCTTTCCTGGATTACACTGTGACCAGCCGTGATTGGTCACGGCTGGTCACATGGTAAAGTGCTTCGGATCAAAGCGCTTTACCAAGATCGGTATTGCGGGGGTCAGACTGACCTCCCACACCACCGATCGCCGTGATGCGCGCCCCCCGGGTGCGCGGCGGCTTGTTATCCTGAGGACGTCATATGACGTCCAGTCAGGATAACTAAGCCACTTCCCGGCCGTCATTTTGCATACGGCGGTCGGGAAGTGGTTAAGGTTAACGGTGATTGGCGATGAATAAGGTTTACATGCAAGTCTTTTGTTTTGCCTTTTAATTTTTGAAATATTATGGAGGACCTTGATGTATTTTTTTTGTATTTTCATGGGTAAGCCTCTGGATTTTTATTATTTTAAAAATATTAGTATTTTTTTTCTCTCCTTTGTATTAGTTTTTTTTTACCTCTTACTATTTTTTTGTTTTTCGTTTTTTTTGTTGTTTTTTTGTTTATTCACATTTGTTTTTTTCTTTGTTATTATTCTTATTTTTTTAGGTTTTTGTATTCATTTATTTGGATTTTTATTTTATTTTTAGTTTTGTTTTGTTCAGGTGGAAAAATTCCAAATTGTTAGGTTTAGTCCACCTGAAAGGGGGGTCAGTGAATAGGTCCTAAATTAGCAACTGAATAGTTTGCTTGAGGCAGGAGTTGGCAGAAAGCCACAGTGGCCTCTGGAATTTTTTTTTAGGTTTTTTATTTTTATTATCATTCAGGTGGAAAAATTCCAAAATGTTTAGGTTTTGTCCACCTGAAAGTTGAGTTAATGTGTAAGTTTTAGGTAACAGATACACGCATTCTGTTTTTTTATGTTTATAATGAGAACCGTTGGAAAGAAGCAGTCATTTTTATTTTTTGTTTTTTCCTTATCATGGGAATTCAGTTTAGAGTGGGTTCAGCCTAAGGAAGTCATTGGCTGTTTTAATAGTCTGTTCAGAGTGGCAGAAGCCAGGAAAGCTAAGTTCCTGGGTTCCAAGGGAGGTTCTGTAAGAAAAATGCAAGCGAATAGATATTGCGGATAAGAATTTGATTCTGCCCTTGTTTTTCACTTCTAGAGACCTGATGGAGCAAAAGATTGGAGAGGTCTCTGGAACATGGATGAAAGATGTTTATCTGGGTGGCAGTTTGTCTGTGCCATGCCAGGTCACAAAGTTGTTCTGACAAACAGTCTGGGGAGAAGGGACAAACCAAGATTCCGATTAATATTTGCGATATAAGGTTTGTTTTTCTTATGGACAATCTAGTGTCAACACTGCATCTGAAAGACTGTGCCCATCAACAAGGCTTGTGGAATATTTTTGCCGGAATCTCTCATGAATCTAGAAAAACTGAATACAAGCGCAATGGGTTGGAGGTTAGGGAAGGAATATAACCTATCCAATCCTGCAAAACAAGAAATGTAAAAAATATTTGTTAGTTTTTGGTGAAGAATTGAGAAGGAAATATATTTTTTAATGTGTAAAGTGTATTGGCATAACTGAATTAACATGGTGTAGGTACCCAGGAGGCTGACACTTAGATGTCTGTTGGCCAGACTGGAGAGCTCCAGATGACACATCAACGGGGTGAGAATTTCCATGTAGGGGTGGTGTCTCAATTCTAGCAGTCCTATAGAGAAGGTATCGGATACAGGACATGTGGGACACCATAACTGGACATAAGGGAAATACACCTGGTTGATGTCTCACCTGAGCAGTTGGAACCCTGCACAGGCGATGCCCATGTCAATTCACAAAAACATGCTTCGTTGGAAAGAGGGGAACCGCTACAAATGGTTCTAAGCTCTTCCCATTTGCTGGCTACTAGGGTACAATATGCCTTCACCACATGGCACTTCAACGTCTCACAGTGGTTGATAAACATCTATTACCCTATATATGCTGATTATATACTGAATCAAGTGTGGTCATTGTACCAGTGGCTTGCTCCCAGAGGTGTGTAAACACAGAATGATGTTAATTCAGGAGGCTTATTTCTGAGGAACAACCGAAAGAGGAGGAATGTATTCAGCACTATATTGGGGGGAATAGGAGCGGGGATGGGTGTTATTAATGAAGTGAATGTCAGTATCCTGAGGGACAATCTCTAAGCCATAGCGGCAGACAGTAAGCGGGGCTGTGTTGCTCAGAGAGAGATTATTGACATCCTTAATAACATTCAATGAATACCCCAGGTTATAGTGGCACAAGATTTTATCTACCATTTGGAGAGGTTGGTAGAGGGTGTGGTGGCACAAGGCAAGAATGTATCATGGGCTTTGGCATGCACGCAGGGGCAGGCGGAATTATCAACCAACATCTAGCTGATTGTGCAGTCTCTGTATAAGGGACAGTTAGCTTTACAGCTCAGTAAGATTTTTGCCAAAACACTTTGTTTACAATAATCCAAAGTAGTGGTCTAATGCCTGGATGGGCTGCACTAGTTTGTATTATGGACGTTGTTTGGCTTACCCGATGATCCCAGATATAGAAGCGCAGACTTGTATATTCTGTGGTATCAATGGGCTTACTGACTGGGGATGCTACCTTGTTGCATTTATGGCTAAATTACCCACCTGTGGTCAGAGTGGAGGGAAGCTGGAGGCAGGTTGACATTTCTCTCTGTCGGAGGCATGACCATGACGTCCTGTGTAGGCCAGATCAGTATGCCACTGGGAATGTTGGGAAGATGTTTCACACTGTGTTCTGGATGGAGAGATCATTGCTGGGAAGAAAGCACCTGGGTACTATTTGGAACATAGACGAGTTTGTTTCTTTGTCCTAAAGAATACCAATGTAATGTTAGTCATGGAACAGGGTGAATCTAACCGTAGCTAGAGGTGCATGGTATACCCTGGGCATGGTCTATGAAATCCAGGCACAGGGATGGAATTTTGTGGTTTTGTCATCGTTTCAAGTTTAAACATGTGTGATCCGATGTTTATATAAAAGTTTTGCATTTATCTATGCAAGTTGTGGGACGAATTGACGGTGAGATCTCTGCACAAGTTGGAGGCTTTATTGCCAATTCAGAACCAGAGCACTGCATATATACCTGAATTGCAGTAGGAAAGGCCATATTGAGCAAGCCTGCCTAATCCCGCCCCGTATACACAATGAAGGGTTATAGGAGGTTGGGGGTGGGATGCTTAAGGTGGGGATTAGAGTGTACATGTATATAGTATGGTAACGGGTTGATTTGTGTGATAGTATAGTTTGATATACCTGTATTAGATTAGTAATATGGGTGAATAAGGCCCTCCTCGAGGTTCTGTATCTGGAAGCTGGTTGAAACGAGGCTCTGAGTGTGTGTTGGCGAATGGTGCGTGAATGGACACCCCTTGCCTATATTGCACCCCCTCATGAAGAGACCAAGAAGGAGAAAACACAAAATGGTGCCATGCATGCTGTCGTTTAAGATGTGTATCACCCAGAAGCAAAGCAGCACATATTGGGAAACCCATGCTAAGACATTTATGGATTGTGCCATAGGAGCTGTTCCAGAGGAAGGGAGGTGTGTGCCCTTCAGGCAAAGCCACACATGTTGGGAAGCACAACATGTTAAGACATTTATGGACTGTGCCTTAGGAGCTGTTCCAGAGGAAGGGAGGTGTGTGCCCTTCAGGCAAAGCGGCACATTTTGGGAGGCACAACATGTGAAGACATTTATGGACTTTTTCACAGAGGCTGTCTCTGAAGAAGGGTGGTATGTGCTCTTCAGGCCCAAAGCGGCATATGTTGGATGGCAACATGGTTTAATATCATAGTTCTGGAGTGTCACTGATATGGCAGGCCAGAGTTGGAGTTTAAAGAAAGACATTTGGCATAGTTGGACTTTACAAGTTGACCCAGCAGGTCAAGAATGAATGGCCATATCCTTCCAGGAAGTATCCATACACCCCCCCCACGATGAGGTGTAGTGGTAGAGAAAGCCAGATGAGATCTCCTGGGGAGGTGCAAATTAACATTTACTGATTCCCTGACATCAAAGGGGACCATCTGACCACTAATGATGGTGGGTCAGCTGTGAGTGATAAATGGACATATATTGCCTCTAGTGGACAATCCAGGCATGCGTCCTAGGGACAGACTCAAGGAAAGGAAGTCTGTCACCATTGGACAGAATGCAGAAGTAGGCTGGCATTGGGTGGGTGTGTGTGGATGATGCATGAATGGGTTTAAAAAGCCGAGCAACCCTCCATTTCATCCTCTACCTCTTCTTCCCATCAGGCCAGCCAGAACAACATTTCGAGGACAGCCTAAGTATCACCTTTTGTTTTCTATGTTATAGGCTCTATGATATTTTCTTATAGTGTTTTGATGTTAGAATCTCTATTTTCCTTATAATAAATGTAATCCTTGCTTTATTAAAGAAGAGTGATCAATTATTTATATATGTATAAGATAACAGTAATGATAATAGTACGATAATAAGGTTATCAGAGTTTTAGTAGGTTAACGAATTATAGGAATAGACAATTAATATATAGATACAAATAAACTTGGGGAGATCATAACCACCCTATTTTTACTTCAGTATTGTATATTGCTAAATATCAATCTCTGTAATATGTCTGACATATGCACACATTTACAACTACTGGGCAAGTATTCAAGATAAAAATCTAAGTAGCTTACAAAAAAGAAGTTGATGTGTAGTAATCCAAAGCAAAAAAAATGAATTTTAGCTTCATCAAGTCACATCATGGGTAATGGGTAAATTCAATCATGTAATGGGTTACTGAACTTTATATGCTGCACTTGATAAAATGTAAATATGTTTTAGCACAAGTCAGTACAAAATATATGTACATGGGACATAAGGAGTACATGATATTATCCTTAGTGTTGCTCCGTAAATTTTCTGATATTTTTAGCCACAGTAATTGATTTTTCACACCAATTCTACTTTTAACCACTGCTTTACAATTCTTTAAACAATGCTGACATAAAACCACATTTTCTCCTCCGCTGTGTGTAACACATTCTGATAAGGTAGCAGATTTTTCTTTTGTATATGATTAAAGAAACACTATTATTCAATACATCCTGCACCTTATCAAGGACATTTAAATTATATGTATGTTATATCCTAGTGTTTTCATGCAATGATTTAATGGTTAATATTTTAACCAATTTTAAATGCTAATTAAAGGAAATGTAAAATAAGATGCAGACATCAGCATAAATCTTGATATTCTTACATGATTTGTTTTAAAAAAAAATCATAATGACAATAAATGACAATAAATAAATAGACATAAAAAATAACTTTTGTTTTTTTCTGGTTTGTTTGAATTTGAATTTAGCAGTACAATAGCATACATGAAAATACTGGACACTCGCACCGGAAGATAATTTTATATATGAGGTCCGCAGCTGTATACGTGGTTCCCAACGGTGGGGCAGATAAAAATAAATGTGAAAACAGTGCTTGGAAACCCAAACTTTCTATTACACTTTTTATTATTGGTTATGATCCTCCTAGTGATGTGTAATTACTATACAAACAAATACCAATTAAATAAATGTTATAACAAAGTGCTTCCAGTGCTCAAAAGGTACTTTGGTGACAATTGTGCAAAATAAAGTCTTGTTTCTGTATAAAGTGCTTAGCGCTATGGTGCTTCTTTATAAAGTGACTTCTGTGCATCTGCTCCACGTGGAACCAAGAGTATGCCACACTCACCAGAGATGATGGACCCACCTGCCTTATAGCAGAGCAAGTCAAACTGGCCTGTAGGTCTTTTAGGGGGACCTATCCCACTGCAATATCCTCTGCTGGCCTTCCCGTTAGGGTAACCTCCAGCTGTGGGTTCCAAAAGCAGGAAATGCAGATAGGCGTTCAATGGAGAAAGATACTGCACATAGTGTAAAATTGTTTTAAGCTGATTTATTCAGTACTTGCATGTTATAAACAGATACAATCCATTATAATAAAATCCTTTTGTTAGGTCAGTGACTGATAACTACGTCCCATAATATGCAAAAATGGCCCCGCCGATGGGAGATGGTGGACACTAGATACAGTCTATGGCATGTGTTCCACTGTCCAGGCCTATGGTGACTGGTAGAAAGCGTAGCTTGACGTATTTCACCATACAGATGTGATGCTGTCAAAAGTGGAAACTTCCTTGCACTCCAGTCACTATTATAGACGCGTCATAACCATTGCACTCCACCCCTTCCTTAAGGGAAGACTCATAGGAGATGCACTTCCTGATGGTCTGCTCTAATAACCAATGATAGAAGGAAGGGGAGGAGTGCAATGGTTATGATGAGTCTATAATAGTGACTGGAACGCAAGGAAGTCTAACCTTCATTGCATTTTTTGGTTAGCATAACAACTGTGCCATATTTCACAATCAATATCAGATATGGGCCTCTACACCAGACCTCTGACACATTGCTATCCTACATATATAACCAGCTGAATTTAGCTCTGTAGGTCTGGAGGACTATGTTCCCTCATACATCAGCCGGTAGGAGTTGGACTAAAAAGTTACTTTTATGAAAGCACATATTGACAGGGTCATTCAACTAGTCCACAAATCTTTGATTACTAATCATTTTCAAGAACAGGGATATAAATTATAATCAAGGTGTCATATGGTCCCGGCATTGCTAAATACATTTTATCTTTGAGTATCCAAGATGTGCTGGTGATGTAACAAGGAGTCAGGCACACCCATGCATATCTTCTGGCAATATCCCCTGCTACATCAGTTTTAGACATTTGCAGACCTTGGTATGAACCCCTTGGGATATTTACTACACCTTAACCCAGTGACTCAACATCATTATAAGAAGTCATTGAATGTACACCTGTTGAATTCCTGATCTTTGGAAGCAAAGCTCTCCAACGACACTAAGTCTCTAGTTTGAAAATGACTGCAATTAGATCAGTTTTGCCCTTTAAAGTGGTGCTCCAGCCCCCCCCCCCCCTCATGGAAAAAACATATGCATACACATATTGTAGCTGCTGACTTTTAATATTATGACACATACCTGTCCTGGAACCCAGTGATGTTGGCACCCCAGCCAATTTTCCATTGGCTCTCGGGTATTGGCACGGCCATAGCCTGTAAGGCTTCACAGCTGATTCCCTACTGCCCATGCATGAAGTGTGCTGCACTTTCTAAATGGTCCAGTGGTGGGGAAGGAGGGGGGTCAAACTTCTGGTGTACCTCACCAGGGTGGGGTCCGACAGAAGTGGGGACAGGTACCTGCTCCCCCCTCCCCCTTGAAAGGTGCCAAATGTGGGGGAGAATACAGATAAGCGGAGCTTCCTCTTTTGGGTGGAACTCCGCTTTAAGTTGATTTTTTTTTTGCATCAGTACCTACTTCCGATGGCGGTGCCCAGCTACCCACAAAATTATTTTCAACAAAATCCTACAAATTGGCCATGAAAAGGCCAGAAAAAAAATTGTAAAATTTAGCTCCCATAGACTTAAGCAGGGAATACACGCATAGTTTTATTTTCACTCAATGAATGGGTTAAATGAAAAAGAACTCACAGAGCCTCACATATCCATTCTGTTTTTAAAATGTGACAATGGGTGCAGGGAGAGAAGCTGTCTTATTGCTATTGTTCTAGAACACTCACTCTTTGACTTCTCCATTATCCCAAGATCTAGCATTTTCTGCATCTGCTATAGCCTGTCTCTGAGCTTCTGGTATTCTGTAAGGCTTAAGCTGAACATAAGCCTGGGGTTCCATGATTACGCCATGTTTAATCACAGATGTACAACCTGGGAGTTCTGAAAAGGACTCCTGCTTTGGCTGCAGTAATTCTTTCAATTCCTACTTTTGTACTTTGTGTAAGGTGTCAGTCACCTTAATCTCTGACACCTAAACTGACACCTACCACTTTATTGTTTACCTATGCAGCTGATTCAGAGATTTTAAAACAAGCTTTGCCACAGAGCCAGAATATTACATTCCATGGCTGAAACTAACACCAAGACCCTATCTCCAGGTTCAATGGTTCTTACCCTTGCTGACCTATTGTAAATCATGGTTTAAGCTTCCTGGGCCCTTTGGATATGCTTGCAATCCACAGGCATGACCACTGAGATTTAGTCCTGCATCTGAGAGAGTTTAGTCACACTCCTGTAGGGTGTAGGGCTTATTGTTCCCAGGCTTATTTTGCAATATCCAAAAACCCAAAGGGAGAAAATCCCCATTTTAAACTGGAGTTTTGTGGATAGTGAGCATGAGAAAGGGAAGAAGAAAATACCAGTCCCGATCATCAACCAAGATGACTACACTGCAAGATTCCAGCAGTGATACGGCAGACTTTTCAACAATTTTTACTACACAGCTTGGCTGATCAAGGTCTACAATACACACCAAACAGGCAAACAGGGAAAGACATTTGATCAGGCTAAATTCCATAAGCTCCATCCATTTTGAACAAAAGGCAGTGAAGTGACTTGGCTTACCACGGTACGAGCAGTTCCTGTGGGGTCGGGACTGGTTTTCAGCTTCAGCAGGCCAGCACTGTTGAACTGTCTCTGGCCTTGACAGGTAAATTACTGCAGCTATGCAGCCTTAATTTGTCTTTTTGTTGCACCACCAGCTGAGCCACTATAACTTTATTCACTTTCTCAGAGTCTTGCAGCTATATCTGAGTGGCCTCCCCCTGTGCAACCGTATCCTGGACAAGGGCTTTTACCACTTCCTCTATCTCATAAGCAGTAATGGCAGTTCAAGAAAAAAAGGTGCCTGTCCCTTTTTTTTTTTTAAAGAGAATTTATTGGGTTTTTGCATTTCTACATACTTCAAAATAAGCATTACAGAGTAATATGCAGTAACAAGAAGCATAGTTAGCCCTTTACATCAGAAACCAGTATGTCCAAGAAATGAGGTGGGGAAAGCTGGAAAGAAGGGCAGTCCAATCAGGGAGGACTCAAAACATTCAGGAGAGGGGAGGGGCAATGCGAGGGGAAGTAGGGGGGCTCGCGTATTCCATATAGTTGTATAGTAGTATGCTCGTCCTTGGGTTCGGATGACGTAGATTCGGGTATAAAGGAGGAGAAGAAAAAAAAAGGGAGGGGGTGTCAGGCCTGAGGAAGTATCGATGGTAGTACAGCCTTTATCATGTGCAGAGTCCTCAATTTTGGATTCCAAGGATCAAAAGAGATAGTCACTAGCCATTTCCAGGTGTGGGCGCGAGAGCGTCCAGGTAGGTATACTTGTCGAAAAGATGTGGTTGGTTGTCAATGAAAGAGGACCATTTTCGTGAGAACCGGTGAGTATCGTAGTAGGACTTCTCGATTTTCATTATATGAAGGAGTCCGGACTGTGGGGGAGGGAAAAAAAAAGAAGAGGAGGAAATATGGGCTTAGATGCAGTAGGCTTGGGTTCCTGCTCGTATGATGATATGTTGATATACCTTATGCGCTCGGGGGGAT
>BLSH010011538.1:406493-436451 GCA_018402905.1 Glandirana rugosa
GACGCGTTTATTTTCTAGAAAATTACTTAGAACCCCAAACATTATATATATATATATATATATATATATATATATATATATATATTTTTAGCAAAGACTCTAGAGAATAAAATGGCGGTCGTTGCAATATTTTATGTTACACGGTATTTGCGCAGTGGTCTTTCAAACACAATTTTTTTAAATTGAAATATAAGAAAACAGTAAAGTTAGCCCAATTTTTTGTATATTGTGAAAGAGGATGTTACGCTGAGTAAATAGATACTAAACATGTTACGGTTGAAAAATGTGCACACTCGTGGAATGGCGACAAACGACGGTACTTAAAAATCTCCATAGGCAATGCTTTAAAAAATTTTAATGGTTACCAGGTTAGAATTAAAAGTCTAGTGCTAGAATTATTGCTCACACTCTGACGATCATGGTGATACCTCACATGTGTGATTTGAATACTGTTTACATTTGCGGGGCATGACTTACATAAGTATTTTCTTTGCTGAGCGAGCTCATGGAGACAGGGGTGCTTTCATTTTTTTTTTTTTAGCACTGTTCCTTTATCAGGAACAGTGCTAAAAATCAGATCACTTTTATTGTAAACATCCCTTGTGACAGTAATCAGTGGTGACAGGTACTCTATATGGAGGGATCGGGGGGTCTAAAAGACCCCTATTCCCTCCTTTGCACTTTAAAGTATTCAAATTGCCAAAAACATTGACTCTGAATACTGTCATTTTTTTAAAATGGGCGCCATTGGACACCAGAAGTGACGTTGTGATGTCGCTTGTGGAAATACACAAAGAAGACCTGATCAGAGCCAATTCCAGCTTTTTAACAGGACTCCAACAGCCAGCGGACGCTTCGGGCTGCCGGTGGGAGGGGAGACCGGGGAAGAGTGGCATAAGGTGGTGGGAGGGGGGATGTCCCCTCCCGCTGCCTGGGATAACGACTGAGTGACTCCAGAGCCAGATCGGCCATTATCACCAGATAGCCGACCGCCCACTATAAAAAATGGTACCGCTGCAGGCTATACCCTGGTAAATCCACTTCTCCTGACCGCCGTATATATATATGGCGATTTGCGTGAAGTGATTAAGGAGACATTCTGGGTCTGTTCTTCCCTGAATGTAATGCAATGCAGATCACATTGCATTACATTCTTCCCCGGGGACACTGACAGGGGACCTGGAAGTGGTGTCAAACACTTTGCTTCCAGGGCAGCAACAAGAAGGGAAGGAGAGTGGACAGGTGTCCACTCAGCTCCCTCCCTACCACCTTGCGGCACCCACTATACTGATCGTGGGCCCGCAGATGGACAAGCAGAGCCCTGGATACATAGTAGGGGTGCACATGGGGGATGGATATACAGCAGCCACCGGGAATGTGTGTAAAACACACCGCTGTCAGTTTTTTTTGTTTTAGATAGCATGGGGAGGTATAAGAACACCTGTCAGGTTTTTTATTGCCATTTGTGTCTATTTCTAATTGTCCTAGTGGCCATTAGACACAAATTGAGGGTGGTTACCAGAACAGGAGTAGAGGGAAATCTGCCAATATGGACATTTGTTCTGGTGACTAGAAGAGATTTCCCTCAATTATGACAGATGTTCTCTCACTTCCAGTTGAGGATATTGGAGATGCATTGAAGGGAAAACTCTTAAATGGGACAAATATTATCCTGTACTCTACCTACAGTTTAATGCTATAGCATGTGGGTGTTTAATGCTATAGTAACTAATAACAGGCATGCATTTAATAGCCTTTGAACTGTAATCTAGTGATGTAGAGGGGTCAATAATGAGGGCTTTCTTATGTGCCAGCCCCATTTCCATCAGCCCTTTTTTAGAGTGTGTAGGCACTTGGAGTAGATAGGGAAAGCTGACAGAGTGTTTGAAGTGGGAGCTAGTGCTAACCTGTGCTATATACAGTATAGTACTATAAATGTATGTATGGTGCTAAAATATTACAGTGAATTGCAGTATATTTGGCTACATAATCGGCACACCAAGTTCACTCTCCTTAATCATGATATATAACTGTGAATTGCAGTGTGTCAGGGTTCTATATTACTGTGTACCCACTTCTGTGTCACAGTGAATGGACCTAACAGTCCTCTTTAGAACTACATTTTTGTGTGTGTCAGCAACTGATTAGCTGCTGACCTACCCCTTTGAAGTTTATTCTTTTTTTTAATCAGTGTTTTTTCTTTTATTTAACATGATCATATTTCTTTTACCTTCAGTTAGGTTACATAGGTTGCCATAGCTGCTAATAAATTTAGGCAAGCCACTGTATTCATCATTTCAGGAAGGCCTAAAGGGAGATACAGATGTTCTTCATATGCAGCTAATAGGGGACCGCAGGTTCTGTACCCAAGAGACAAAGCAGTGGTCAGTGGTCCGACCACACCTTTGAGAAGCAGAGAAAAAAATCAATTACACAAGCAAGGAGGACCCTCTCCACGTTGAATGATATTTTTAAGATTCTATTTGCATTCACACATGTCTCTGTGGCAGTGCCCAGCTCCTCATTCACTTTATTGGACAGTTCTTAACCTATAAGCTTTGAAAATGGACAGAACTTTTCAAGATCTGCCCTCCATGGACTTCAGTGGGGTTTGGATTACTCCTTTAACTGCCACTGACCTATGGCACACATTAGCAGCAGTGAGGGTTTTACACACTTTCCCAGCTGTTACAGTAGCTAGGAAAGTGCGGAAGGCTGGCCGTACATTATACAATTTTCTTGTAAAACTTTCCTTTACATTTACCAAAACCATATAATATGAGGTCAAACCTAAACACTTTCAATGCGTATGCATACAGGCAGGCCCTTGCACTACATCGTTGAAGGTACATTTAAAGGAAATTGAATAAGAAAATTGTTTAATGTATAGCCAGCTTAAAAGCCTGCTGTTGGCTATCAGGTGGAAGCAAACACTTGGCTGTTCCACACAAGCACACTCAATGACAGCTCCTACCTACAATACTGCACATAATATATATTGCCATGCATGCTAGAATGAGAGCAATCGTTTTAGAGCCATTATTCATGTCCCCTTTTCAATGTATTTTTACATGACATTTTTTACTTGAAATCATTGCACTAATATAATGTGACTTACCAAATTGGAACTGCCACCATTTTATTCTCCAGAGTCTCTGATTTCAGATTGTATATAATGCTTTGGAGATTTTTGAAGTAATCTTCAGGCCTAAAATATTTTTTTAACATGTGTGCAAACAATTTAAAATAAATCTAGCAGCAAAAGGGTTAAAGTTCATATTTTCCATTTTTGCAGTGGTTTGAGGAATGGCTAATGAACAGAACCCAAGCCAATTTGCTCACGCCATATTTAGGTATCTACTCCTTAGCAGCTCCTCCAGCTGCAGACAAAATACATATATTCATGTCGATGCCTCAGATAGTATATAATGCTTTGAAGATTTTAAGTAATCTTCAGGCCTAAAATATTTTTTTTCAACATGTGTGCAAACTATTTAAAATAAATCTAGCAGCAAAAGGGTTAAAGTTCATATTTTTCCATTTTTGCAGTGGTTTGAGGAATGGCTAATGAACAGAACCCAAGCCAATTTGCTCACGCCATATTTAGTTATCTACTCCTTAGCAGCTCCTCCAGCTGCAGACAAAATACATATATTCATGTGGATGCCACAAGACAGGTATAGCACCAGGAGACAATACCTGTGTGTATGTGCACATAGTAATACATACATTGTTTTCTTAAAGTTTCAGAGTTTTATTGATTTTAACATGTTACAATGTATAAACCAAAACAAATACAGAAACAAGATATACGTGTACAGCAGGGTGGACAAATGACATGTATCATGTAGCAAGCTGGCGTAATCCTGCGTCTGTCTAACAAGACACTGTAAACCCACCCAGGCACCCCTACGGGAGCACAACTGTGCCTGAGGTGGGAACCAGCCTAATTAGGAATTCGCTAACAAGCAGGGTATCCCAGTAACAATGAACATTCACCCACACGTATCATATCCAATTACACGTATTTTAAGGCTACATGGTTTATCGTTCAAAGTAAACATAGAAATTTTCATAAAGAGAATAGAGATAGCAATAGAATGGAGCAAAGGTGTCTAGAGTAGAGAAGAGGAGAGAGGAGAGAGGAGAGAAGAGATAGGAGGGAAACATAGACTTAGCAGAGTCTGTAGGCCTGGACTCGCCCATCCTTCAGCAATCCAAACCGCATTCCAAGCTTGCTTACCATGGTTGTAGGACTGTATGATCAAATGTGTGGGGTAGACAATGTGTAATCCAAGGGTCCCATATGCGTTTAAATTTGGTGTCCTGGTCTTTCTCTAGTGCTTCAAATTTGGCATGAATCATAAAATTTGTTGCCCTATGCTTCTGTGCATATTAAATTTGGAGATTTCCAGGCTTTGGCAATGGTTTGTTTAGCAGCTGTAAGGAGATGTAGTAAGAGCTTAAATTGGATTTGAGATAATGTTTCTGGTTTCAGGTTACGTAAGGCCAACGCTGGGTCTGGGGTAATTGGGGTCTCGAACATATAGGAAGCCAGCCGGAAAACTTCCTGCCAAAGCTGGTTTACAATGGGGCATGTCCACCATAAGTGGAGATGTGTGCCTAACTCTGGGCATCCCCTAAAGCAGTGCGCCGGGTAGCCCGGGACGAATTTAGCTATTCTAGCCGGTACCAGATACCATCTGGTTAACACTTTGTAGTTGGTTTCAATAGCTAAGATACTGGGTGAGGATGTTTTAGTAGCTGCCCAGATGCTATTCCAGTCAGACTGTTCTAGTACCCAGCCCAGATCTTCTTACATACATTGTTTTCTTAGTGTCAAACTCCATCTATTTTTTTTTTTTTGCTAAAACAAATTAATTTCTTTGCAATATATAGCCAAAAAGACCTGAAAACAACCATTTTTTTTAATGAGTTTATAATTTGACCATCAAAGAAAAACAGAGCAAATCACAGCACAAGGAGTACAGGGATGGGAGTGAAGTCACAGAGCCACACACAAGTCACATCAGTGGAAGGTGTAAGATCCCATCCATGCTGCTTCCATGTCAGTGACTGGTCTCCGGCAGTGATATGTTGGATTTTTTGAACTCCATGGTAATGAATGCTACACGTATCTCAATGTTTGATCTGCTCTTCCTCACTGGCAAAAGGAGCTGTGAAATGGCCTAACTGCAATGACCCCCTCTTAGTTTGGTCAGTGAACTTGTAGCAAACTTCCACCCCACATATTGAAGATTTAGATCTCCTCTCCAGCCATAAAAGAACAAAAATGCAGTTTGTCCATCCAACACCCTGATGCCAGGGCTCCAACACCGTTATCTCCCTCCTGTTAAGATTGGCCTGTGACAGTGTTAAAAGCTCTAATGACAAACAGCAAATGGCAAAAAAATACACTGTATACAATACGCCGCTATTTAGAAGAGGGATATGATGGAAGCATGCAGGAAATATTACACTATTCAGAAATACTATCAGCCAGCAATATTCACAGATGATGGTGGCAATACAAGGTCAGGAGCAGCTGCAAGTGTGGAGGATATTCAAGAACACAGCTGCAAGATGAACAAGGAGATCCCTGCAACTTGTTAACCTTTCCAAAGCTGAATCAGTGTACAGAGCCTCCACGCTAAATGGGAGTTATGAAGCCAAATGGCTGTCATGGTAGGGCGGAAGAAGCAAGAAAGGAAAGGAGCAATATCCACCTTGCCAAGCTTCTGGTTTTTACTTGGGTTCCCCATTACCTCAACTGGGTGTAGTGTGATTGGGGCAGGTTTAGTAATGGACACTGCTCCCTCCTCTCTATTACTGATGCATTAACAATGGGTTTCATAGATCCCACTGCGGCCAATGTAACAAACCCATTTTATCACATCAAGATCGCTGTAGTTCAGCTTAGGCTCAAACACTTTTATGTATTGAACTTTCAGTCCGGACGGAGCAAATGGAAGTTCATGGAAATAGGAGGACGGGCCCACTTCTTTTTATCATTGGTTGGCAAAAGCTCAATCTCAGCACTGATCTGAGATTCCTTCATTCCTGCCATCCTTTTGATCTTCCAGACAATGGCATTTTCACTGGATTTGCACTTTGCTTCCCCTTCATACAAATGACCTGTACTCCACTTGTGTTGAGTGGTGTGGGGGATTCGAACCTTAATTTTCTGAGCCAGCAAAGATGGCTTAAAGTTGGATTTTATGACAACCTTGACCTCCAGCTTGGTACGCCCCACCTCATGCACAAGTGGAATTACTCGGAATGGAAGGATAATGTCCTTTGTAGTTTGATATCGCATGAGCTCAAACTCCCCATCTGGAGGTATAAAACTGATGCTACACTCAGAATCAAACTGGCTAAGGCGAACACACTGATGGAATGTACAGTCATCAATAGCACCTGTTTTGCCTGTGTCATCAGCAGTACCTATGCCTTGTTTCTGAATTGCGATTTTGTCATTCATTCCAAACTTGCACTTTGGCATACCACTCATAGCTCTTCATAACAACACGTCCAGATACATGAGCACTAAGAACTTGCCCTTGGGGTGACATCAGCAAATTAACACTTTCCAGTACATCCAGGAACAGCTCATTATGATGATATTTGATTCCTTCATGTCTCCAGCCAATCTGGCCTGTCACCTGGCTGGTGATCTGAGACTGCTCTTCCTTGGTCTGATGCTGACTTTTAATTCCTTGTTGAGTAATGAAGGTTTTCAGGGCTCCAGTTTCAGTTCTGAGGGTTACCAAAGTCCAGGATTTCATCAAGTAGTTCATAGATCAGCACAAAGTTGTTCTTGATATTTTCCTTGCTGATCTTCCCAAAGTATGCAGTCATGACATCACACATCTTGTACAGGAACTCAAACACCATGGCAGCGTTGACATTTTGTTTGGTGACAGGTGCCAGCCAGATGTTGGAACGCTTCACATGGAAGAAACTGGTACGAGCAATGTTGGTGACGGGAGAGTGTACCTGCTGCCGGGCATGGATGACATTGACACGGAAAGCATCCACTGCATTCCCAATATCATCTCTGTATACCCGGGAGATCAGGACCTCTCCCTTATGACTATATATAAAGAGCCCTCCGATCATGGTGAATTGGCTTCAGTTCTCTTTTCCCATTGTGACAAAGACAGATCCGCTCTGCTCCCCACTCCAGAGCTCCACTAAGGCTCCAAGATGGCTGAACCCCCTCCCACCCTTCTTTCCGCAGAGCCCGAAAACAAATTTTCATTAATAGTTTCACTTGAGTTGGTTGGGTTAAAATAAGCATTATCTTTAACTTTACAAAGGAGCAGCTGAAACCGCTACTTTTATACAATGCAACCCCTGAATGTCAATTTGACAGCCAGGATTTTCTAGCAGTGGCAGCCAGGGAGCCTTGGTGGGGAACAAATAAAAACTGGAAAGAGTTTAATCCACCTTCAAGCCTTGCTGAAATAACTCAATTTATTGCTTCAGATCTGACTAACACATGCATTTGGAATACAGGTTCATCATACATGTAATAGATCAGAATTCCAAGTGCAGCTAGAAAGGAGAACAAGGATCTGAAAAGTAAAGATTTGTTTTCTTTTGCACTTTTTTTTCAAAAGTTTTTATACAGATTCTCTTGTACTTAAGTATGTATTTTTGGGATGATTATACAGATAAACGGAAGTATCCCGATATATTTTATTGCTCCTGAGATCCCTAGTTTTTAATTTAATAAAAGTATTTTCTAAGACTTTTTTTTACAATAATATAGTTATTACATTTCTAGCATTGATGGTGTTTCATATCATCTAAGGAACTACTCAATTACCGGAATGATATAAAAATAAAAGGCTATTTTTCCTTGATGCAGATTTGAAAGCATAAATCACAAAACAAATGAACATTGAAACAGAGTATAACTGAGTACACAATGATATTGTTTAATTAGTATAATTACTGAAAATAGTTTCTTCCTTTCACAAGACGACATTATATCATATTTTTATTAGCTATGGACAGATAAGAAAAAATAGATTGCTTAAACAACAGACATTAATGTAGATTTCCAGTTCCACATCATCTGTTATCAACTGTAATATTTTCAAAGACTACTGTCATTCTGTCAAACAATTTAACATATGTCCCAAAGTTTGCAGTTAATATTGGCCATTTTTAATGAAAAAAGGCAGCCATTTTACAAGGCTTTGGTAACCCCTATTTTAGACATATGCATAATGCATAAAATATGTAAAAACAGGTGTCACTGGTGACATCTTCAAGTGTCAGAGTACACCTGGACTGAATGCATTCAGAATATCATCTGTGCCAATACCAGTTTATAATTCTTTATAGTCTGGTCATTTAGCAGTCACATATTCTATTAACCTGTGGCAGATCAATAAACTTTTAAATATCTACTCCACCTTACAATAATGTTGCCCACAATTAGTGCATGTGTTATACAGTTGTCTTCAAGGTTAACTATCTACATCACATCACATAAATGCAAGAAAGAGTAGGCTAGATTCAGGTTACCAAGGAGAAACAGTGGTAATCAAAATAGGTTTTCTAAAGCCCTCCACACACAAGGCTGCCCAGCTGCATTGCATTCCTCTTGGTCCTTTAATGCATCCAGGAGGGACAGGTGTAGCATCCAGTCCAGCTGGACAGGGCTGAATGCTGTATTGAGTGGTACCAGCATTTAAGGACCTGTTTCAGAGATGAAGTTCCAGAACACAGAAGACCTGCAAACAGCCCTATGGGCCTAACTTGTCTGGTTGATTGTCACCTCAGTAAGTCCAGTTTTCAGGGTTGGTGGTCTTCCATAAACATGAAAAAAAAGTTGGGTAATAATGAAACTTTACGTTGCCTCATTGTCATAGTGTTGTTTGCAAGTTTTGTTATAGGCTGGACTGTTTTGGAACACTGAAAGCAATTATTTTTTCTTCCAAACCCTGACACATACAGTACACACACGCACACACATATATTTATGAATTGAGAAAAATCCAGCGCTCAGTCCAACGAACTTCTCAAAAAGACTATGGCAAGCAATGGTTTCCTTGATGCAACCTTCTTCAGACTGGGTGATCTTCAAGTACTGGGCAAGTACTGTAAAAACACACAAGAAGACGCAAACACCTAATGTATTACCACCATAACCATGTATTAAAAACACACAATTATATTGTACTCACGAAAGAAGATGAAATCTAGCTTCTCAAATACACAGCTCCAGCAGGTGAGATGGGTATCTTCTGATGCCACATGGTGGAGAAGCTTATGCGTTTCAGGGGACAGACCCCTCTTTCTCAAAGCTAACCCAACTGTGTAGTGAGTCACTATTTGAGTGCTTACACATTAAGGACATGTCCCACTAAATGAGTACTTGGGAGGGGACACTCCTAACCAATGACAGCCCCCTCACTGGTTAAAAACCAGTACCCTCGCTGCTTAAAAAAATATAAATAAAAATATATAAAACATGCCTCCCATAACACCAAAAATGCACACCTGCATGAAGCATGATACACAAAAGCAAAAAAAAACAAAGCCCTCAATGTGGATCATCAACGTACTGGGAGAACCAACTTTACAAATCAAAGGCATTTATACGCACACACCTCTCTTCATGTATGCAATTTGTATTTGAGTGCTTACACATTAAGGACATGTCCCACTAAATGAGTACTTGGGAAGGGACACTCCTAACCAATGACAGCCCCCTCGCTGGTTAAAAACCAGTGCCCTCGCTGCTTAAAAAATATAAATAAAAATATATAAAACATGCCTCCCATAACACCAAAAATGCACACCTGCACGAAGCATGATACACAAAAGCAAAAAAAACAAAGCCCTCAATGTGGATCATCAATGCACTAGGAGAACCAACTTTACAAATCAAAGGCATTTATACGTACACACCTCTCTTCATGTATGCAACTGAACCAGCCCAAAATGATGATCCAACCACCAATGTGGCAATGTTTTAAAACCTTGCATTGAAAGTGTGCTTCAAATCTTCAATATGTTAGTCTGCTTGGAAATATTTTCTAATTTAAAATAAGTTCTATGTACATGAATACCATATAATTTATATAGATTTAGATACAACAGAATGTTGTGGGAATGAAAATCAAAAGCAACAGCAATTTGTCATAGAAAGGCAAGCGTACAACAAAGAGTAACAACTGCAAGCAATCTGTGAATTACTAAAATTATATGGCCACATTGCAGCTGTACTACAATCAGAAAGTTCCCTCAATTTAGCGTAATCTGACTTTGCTGTAATCCACCACAACCATTTTCCTATGCTGCTTTCATAGGTCATTGGGAGCATACTTCCTAAACCCTGTGCTGTGTATATTTCTATATGTACGTTTGAATCTGATTGATGACTGTGAGCAACTACATAGTAATTACAATTTGTTTGCACTAGGCTATATGTATTTGAGAGATATCAGTGACCTATAGTGTTCATCTCCTGAATTGCAAACATGCATTTTCAGAATGGAAGAGATCAGAATGGACTGGTTTACTACAGAATTACCTGCATAAATGCATCTTAAAGTTTAAGTGTACCTTTAATGTTCATCTCAAAGAGTGCTTTGAATGCATCAATATCCCTGATAGGACAAGCTTAAGACATATTTGAAGCCTGACACTGGGCTGTTTTTTTTCGTTTATTTTCCATTTCCCACATACATTGTTAAAAAAAAAACATAGTTCAGACTGCAATTCTCTACTCTAATCCAAAATTGTTCATCTAGTACATTTTTTGAATACACAAGGGTTGATTTACTAAAACTAGTTCACTCAGAATCTGGTTCAGTTGTCCATAGTAACCAATAAGCTTCTAACTTCAGAATATTCAATTAAGCTTAGACAATAAGCCCTCATTCACACACTTCACCTGAACTCACACAATTTCAAAAACGCATTTCAGTCCAACTTCAGAGTTGACTTGAAAGACATTTGTGCTGGTTCATGCACAGATGTCTGTTGAAGTCACCCCCAAAGTCACCAAAAGTAGTGCAGGACCTTTTGGAAAAAAAAAAATCAGCGTCGCACCAATTGGGACAATCCCATTGCCGGAAATAGGCTGAGATTTGACATACAGCTTAAACCTAGAAGCTGATTAGTTACTATGCACAGCTGCACCAGGTTCTGTGTGCACCAGTTTTAGTAAATCTCCCCCACGATGTCCTCATTTTATCAGCAATGATGATTTTTGTTCATTTATTGGGTGTATATAAACCTAAGAAAAAAAAATGTATATACAGTATATATGTTGATACATTGGTGTTCTTTTTTTCAGTAATTTTTCTTTTATTTCCCATTATTTTTATAACTCTCACTCTTCGCGCTGTATCTGTGTAGAAACAGTATTGTCATCCTCATTCCTGATTTGGGCTACAACATGGGCTACAAAACATCCCCTCCTCATATCATAAATGGGACATGCACTATAATTCACAGAGGTAACCCAGAGAAGGATCACAACACTGATTGGGTTTTCAGTGCAGCAAAGGAAGAGTTATCAGTTCACTGCACTTCTGGCTGATCAACAGGTATTTTTCTGATCTTACAGAGATTTTAAAGAGACAAAACATGGTGAGATATATTTGTACTGGGTAACTATATTGGGTGTTTTCTATCTTTCTTTGGTTGCATACACTTTAATGTGAAAAATTAGATCACACTATATAACCTATACCCCAATAATGAGAAAGCGGACCTATGAAGGAGATAGTAATCTATTTATGGTTGTTTAATAACAAGATTCACACAATTTTCATCAAAGATTTTTAATTGGAATCTATTGAAATGTGTGAATCTTGGGCAAAACTTGTATGAATCTTGGGTGAATATATTTCAGCAATATACACTATTCCAACATATGGTGTCCAAAGCAAATTTCAGATTTTTTTTTTATACTGTGATAATCATTCAATAAATCATAACCCAGAGTCCCTGAGGCTAAGTTTGTTCCTTTATTCACCCCCACAGCATTATTTCCTGAAATCAGATTGAAAATTATAAACGATTTAGCAAGGACTAGCACTTTACATGTTATTCCTGACTGTCTCCATAAAAGTTAACATATATTATTGCAACATGTAATTGTGGTATTCATTTAAAACTCCACACCAGAGCATACAGTTACTGATTACTTTTGCTTTTGGTATACATGGTGTTGGGAACATACTTCTATAAACTCCAAATTGAATCAAAATTTTAGAGCAGTGGCTCTTGCAGCACTGTAGTTACAGGTTCACATACACCTAAGACCTCTGCTGGATGGAGTTTTTATGTCTTACGTACATATTAATTGGTAGCTGAAGTTCAGATTAAACACTATGGGGGAAATTTAATAAAGCAGCTGTGCCAATGTTTTGGCATTAATACCTCTTGTTAATGTATTGCACCAAATTCATGATGTATTGGTAATGCTTTTTGTTCTGACAGCGACTCTTAAACCAAATTCAGATCTAAAATCCCCCACTTTTACATTGTGACGTATTGAATGCACTACTTTTACATTGTGTCACATTGAATGCACTGAATGTTAAAGTGGAGCTAATTAAGGCCAACTCTCTTTTGGCAAACAAAGAGAAAAACTGGCTCAGACAGATTTTTCAAAAGTGTCTCATGTACATTCTAAAAGGGGTGCAGCATGAGCCAAATTCAAGTACAAGTTCTAGACGGGTATATGAACAGGGTTGGCTCATCCTTCACCTCTTTTAGAATGCATGAGAGATACTTTCACAAAATCTGCCTGACCCAGTCTTTATGAATTCCAGGGTATGCGTTATGTTATGTTAACACACCAGTGTTAATGCAACACATTACTATGCTTGAGACCCACCACTTTAAGACAGCTTATTCACTTTAACTAGGCTGGCAATGTACCTTAGTGCACTAAATATCAAACATACACCTTTTTAAATGCACCACAACCTGCAGCATGAGCATTGTAAGACACTACTGTAGTACAGATGCTTTGCCCACTACTCTAACAAGACATTGGGATGGCTTTCAAAATGAATGCCACCACACCTCGGAACATGCAATTCCAGGTGGCATGGTAATGCATAGTAAAATATTACAATAATGCAAAAATAGCATATATTTCACAATATGTTCAGGAACAGAAAACAAAAAAAGTTTTTTTTCTGGTTGATTGGTCTTTTCATAAGAATCCTAAAGCAGGGATATTGAACACAATCTCTCATATACTGATGGCCAAAATACTCTCTACTTGTATGAAAATACAACCAGGAAATTTTTGAATAGCAAGCATGTCAGTCAGTGAAAACCACATCAAAAATCACTTTATAATAAATGTTACAATAGTAACTCAAAATGTATACCCACTAAAAATACATTATAGTTGTTTTTTACATTAGAAACTGGTAATTGCCTATTAGCAGATAAAAGCTTTTATTATAGTCATGAGAAGTAATATGGGCAGCACTGTGTAATTTCAGTAAAATAACCATTATCAATATAATAACATGTATATGTATAATTCTAGCCCATTAATGCCAAAAATCCATTTAAAATGCCCACCACTGTAAATTCCAGATAATATGCTTGTTTGAAGAACCTTTTTAATAAAATGTACAGTAGTGTATTTAATGACAGTTACCAAGTACTAAGATGACTACTAAGCCCTAAAAATCTTGTCACATACAGCATATCAAGTATAAAGCTCAACTCTAGGATAGAGTGTGGAATGGTTAAAACCTCTCTCAGGTTTTCATTGCAGTAGGTGTGGGTAGGAGGATAGGGATTGAACAGGGACACTGGTAACAATAAAAATATCATACTTGGTAGAGGGAGAAAAGATTAGAACATTTGGCAAGATTTAGCTACTGTATTTGTCCTTCCTGAGGGAGATCTGCCTCACTTCCTGTCCAGTTGCTAGGGGTGATGCAGAACAAGAAGAGAAGGCAGGAGATGTGATTCTGTAACCTTCAAGATAAGATGGCATCACTTTTTGTGATCAGTGGTGTCAGGTATATATGCACTGTTAGTTTGTATTTTTTTATTAAATATAAACACATGCATAACCCCTGAACAATTTTCTTACAATGTCATTTAACCACTTCAATACCAGGAACTTACCCTCCTTCCCGTATATACAATTTTTCCCCAAAAATAGAGCTTTCGTTTGGTAGTATTTGATCACCTTTAGGGTTTTTATTTTTTGCACTACAAAAAAAAAAGACCAAAAATGTAAAAAAAAAAAATGTTTTTTTTTTTCCCTTCACAGAACTTTGTAAATAAGTACATTTTCTCCTTCACTGATGGGCACTGATGAGGCTGCACTGACGACACTAATGAGGCAGTACTGATTGGCACTGATGATGTGGCACTGATGATGAGGCACTTATATGCAGCACTGAAGGGCACTGATAGGCAGCGCTGATAGGCAGCACTGATGGGCACTGATAGGTGGCACTGATATGCAGCACTGATGGGCACTGATTAGTGGCACTGATGGGCCCTAATAGGCGGCACTGATGGGTGGCACTAGGCACTGATAGGTGGCACTGATGGGCACTGATAGGTGACACTGATGGGTGGCACTAAAGGGTGGCACTGGTGGGCAGTGATGGGCACTAATAGGTGGCACTGAAGGGCAGCAGATATAAGGAGGCACTGGCAGGCATTATGGATGGGCACAGTGCCATCCCTATTGCACATTTTGTGCCCCTTACCTGATGGTCCTGGGTGGGCTCCCTGGTGGTCTTGAGTGGGCTCCCTGGTGGTCCTGGGTGGGCTTCCCTGGTGGTCCCTGGGTGGGCTCCCTGTGTGGACTCCCTGGTGGTCCTGGTGGTCCTGGGTGGGCTCCCTGGTGGTACTGGGTGGCAATCTTTACCTAGATCGGAGATGTGGTCTGTCAGACTGTTACACCACCAATCGCCCAGTCAGGATAACACAACGGCTTCCCGCATATGGCAGTGGGGAAGCGGTTAAAAAATGTCATATTACTGTGCATGTACTGTATGTTGGGTGTTAGAAAGAGTGTTCTTCACATTTTTTCCAATATGCTTATAGTAAGAAGTATAAAAGAGAACCAGCTGACTTCAGGGTGAATAGACATGATTGTGAGATACTGTAGAACTTACAATGTATCTACACCCAAACACAAAAATGTAATATGCTTTAGCTTACCAATCCTCAGACTAGGTTTCTGGTAGAATCAATAGGTATTCTCTGTACATGCAGAAAATGCGCTTACCAGACAAATATATACTTTAAGGCCGGGTTCACACTGCTGTGCGGAGCGGCTCACAGCAGGGTTCTGGCGCATCCCTGTTCTCCATTTCAGGGACTAATCAGGCCCAAATTTTTGGTTGGATTCAGACCTGAAATGGACCAGAAGACACACAAGACTCTTCTGCAAACCAATATACAGCCGTCCCAGAGTTGTGTGAACCGGCTCTACCGAGAGCCGGTCACAGTCTCCTGACATGCGAATTGCATGCAGGGAAACCCGCATCCAATTCGCACTAGTGAACCCAACCTTAGGCTTCATTCTTCTGTGTCTATGCTTCATTTTAAATGGCATTCCAATGCCTGTATACAGTGTAAACAATCATTGCAGCCTTTCAGTAAAACACAGCAAACATGTGAATGCAGTGTACACTATGATGCCCCCAAATAGTTCTGTTTGCTCCTGTTAACATTTATTAAGGTTCTTTTCAAAGTGAACAAGCTTCCATACTACAACCTGAGTCAATGCATGAAAAAATGTGTGTTAACATACGTTTAGGTATGCATGGAACATTACAGAGAAGATCCTCTAATTACCCTTTAAAGTGTTTGTAAAGTCAGAAGGTTTTTTACCTTAATACATTCTATACATTTAGATAAAAAGCCTTCTGCTTGCAGCAAATAAGAAGAATTTGCGCTGACAGAAACTAAAATTGGTGAAGAAAGCTGCTGGCAAAAAACAGTCAGATAAACTGTAAAGTGTAACAAAAATATACTAAGAATATTGCAGCGCTTATAAAATATACAAATGAAGTCCATAAATTGGTGAATCAATAATATCAAAAAATGTGTCAAACAAAAGTCCAAAGAAAAAAAACACCCAGAAAATAGTTCATAAAATTGTGCAAAATTAAATGTTCAGAAAATATAAATTCCACCATATGATCCACCACCAAATGTAAGATAGACTCTTATCAGAGTTGCATAACTCTATTATGGAGTCAACTGTGCTCAGTATGATGTATCAGCATAAATCTGACATCACATATCCTTCAGGAGCATGAAGTGTTTAGTGCTTCAAGTATATCTGAGTAGATGTAGGGAAGAGGGTGTGCAACGTGGATATAAATGAAAAAAACAAGCGTAAAAAGTCAATCCAAGGGAGACATTCTATGTATGGAAGCAGATACTGTAAGTTTGTATACACAGGAAGAACAGCATGGCAACGGCATGTACATAGGCTCCGCCCTACAACTGATGACTGATGTCAATCAGGGGCGTGTACATGCCACTGTTGCTGCCTTGTATTTATATCCAACCAGCAGGGATGGGCTCCAATTATATGGGCAATTATGCAAAATAAAATCTGAAAAGAATGCCCGCTTGAGAGAGCCTAGCCTCAATGTGAGAAATGAATCCCCAGAGAAATGATCCTCCTACCGGCTGTTAACCAAGCCTCAGACACATAAACCATAGCTGTCGTTGCACTCCAAGCCTCATGTATAATTTCATATGACACAGATGGGTAAAAATCCAAATGAGGGATTTAAACTACATATGTAAAATATATATATAAAAATGATAAAAATGGTCCACCAGGTTAAGGTTCGAATCAGTATAAGTAATAAATCAATGATACCAAATCAAAAATGTACTATGATATACTACATACAGTATATATTCATACAAAAATATTAGTAAATAAAAATAAATAAAAATGAAAAATGGGGAAGGGAACAAACTCCCAATTCAAAAAAAGGCAGAGCCACTTGCTGGATAGATGAACAACAATTGACAGATACATGAAATATATGGCAGAATGTGAATGGGACACTCAAACAAAATGAAAGATTATGCGTTGTTAGTAAAGGCATTAATGTCTCATTCAACATTTATGCTATGTGGACTGTAAGATTTAATTTCAAAAATCCATTTAGTCTCTAATTTAGAGACACCCCTTTTCAATGATCCCACTCTCCACGGTGCTTTATATTTGTCAATTGCCACAAAGAGGGTACCTGTAGGGTCCCCATTGTGGCAATGTGCATAGTGTTTAGGAACACTATGTTCTGTTTTCCTTATATTTTTGATGTGCTCATTACCACGTACGAAAAAAGAGTGAATGGTCCTACCTATATATTGTTTGCCGCATGGGCAAACTAGAAGGTATACCACATTTTTGGGTGCACAGGTAATGAAAGAATTAATAGAATAGCATCTAGAGGTGGTAATCGACTGAAATGTATCAATGTTTCTACATAAAAAAGAAAATAGTTTTGATAGGAGGCTCTAAAATATTGGGAGCTAACCTAGATTGTGATGAAGGAATTCTGTGTGCAGCAGCCCCCCTAATGCTTACCTGAGCCCCCTGTAGATCCAGCAATCTTGCATGAGACATTCGGCTGGCTGGTAGTGCCCTCCTCATTGGCTGAGACAGCAGCATGGTGCCATTGGCTCCTGCTGCTGTTAAACAAAGTCAGTCAGCCAATGAGGAGCTGTGGTGGCATTCAAAATGAGGGAAGGGCCAGGAGCACCGAAAAGGGACCCGAGAAGCGGATAATCTGGGCTGCTCTGTTCAAATCTACTGCACAGGGCAGGTAGGTATAACATGTTTGTTATTTTTACCTAAAAAAACAAGACTTTACAATAACTTTAATTAACCAACTTGGTAATATTTGACTTTTTGTACACATTTAGAAATCTGCATGTTTGGCTATAAAATTCTTAAAACCCCTATATATTTTTTTTTTCTAAAAACAGATGCCATTACAAATTCAAAGATAGCACTTGCATTTTTTTATGTTGCAAGATATTTGTGCAACTGTTTATTAACCACCATACATATACTGTGGCAGGGCGACCACTCTGTGCCAGATCACATACCTAGTATGTGATCTGACACTTCCAGGTCCCGCTGTGTGTGATCACAATGGGAGCCCAGCGGTGGGTACCATGGACTTGATGTTCGCCAGCACCCACCGATTAGCCAGTACACAGGCAGAATGGTGATTGTCTTATGTAAACAATGCAGATTATGTCAGTAGGGAAAGTAGTGTAGTGCTTCCCCTAGTCAAAGCACCCCCACACAGTGAGAAAGCCCAAGCTAGACACACAGTTAACCCTTTGGTTGCCCCTGATGTTAGTTTCTTCCCAGTCAGTGTCATTAGTAAAGTGACAGTGCATATTTTTGAGCACTGATCAAAAATGTCAGTTAGTGTCCAATTTATCTGCTTCAATATCACAGTCTGGCTATAAGTCGCTGATCACCGCCATCACTAATAAAAAATGAATAAATAAATGAATGAGTAAAAAAAAAAAAATATCCCATGATTTGTAGACGCTATAACTTTTGTGTGAACCAATCAACATAGGTTTAATGGGATTTTTTAACAAAAACATGTAGAAGAATACATATTGGCCCAAATTGATGAAGACATTTGATTTTACATTTTTTTAACAACTATATTTTATAGCAGAAAGTAAAAAATATTGTCTTTTTTTTCTAAACTGTCAGTCTTTTTTCTATAGCACAAAAAAAAAACCACAGAAATACCACCAAAAGAAAGCTATTTTTGTGGGAAAAAATGACATACATTTTATTTGTGTACAGTGTGCAATTGTCAGTTAAAATAATGCAGTGCTGTATAGCAAAAAATTACCTGCTCATGAAGGGGGAACAATCTTCTGGTGGTCAAGTGGTTAAAGAGGAACTGCAGTCTACTCTCATAATTTGTAATAAAAATGTCTGTGCCTATCTGAAACTTCCCTCCAACAACTTTGCATTTTATTTTATATACACTGTGAGTCTGTACTTGACAAATATGCTGCAGATATCTCCCTCCACTAAGTCTGGCCATGTGGACAGCTGAAGCTGCTTCCAGTTCATTCACTTTAAAAGCCTTTGCTGCTCAACCGTTTGGTGTTAACTGTGAGCTTTTGTGCTAGAATTATTTCTCTCACTCTGACATTCACTGCGATACCTCATACATGTGGTGTAATTGCAGCTAACATACACGCGCATGCCCTGTGCACAAGTTTGCATCTGTGGATGTGTGCAGGGCAACATGGTTTACAATTTTTTTTTGTTTATTATAATTTAATTTTTTTACTTTTTTTAACTTTATTACTATCACAGGGAAGTTAACAAACCCCCAAGTTTTGGGCAGGTGACGGGGACTCTTTATGGAAGCATTGGAGGTCTATTAGACCCTATCGTCTTCCCTGCCCTCCAAAGCAGCTAACTAAACACAGATCTAACAAACAAACCAGTTGGGGATCCTGGGTGATGTCACTGACCAAATATGATCTGTCATTCTGCAGAAGATTGTGACATGTCAACATCATCAGGCAGTGGATCATGGTAGCAATATGGAAAAATTGAATTGGGCAGAAAGTATTTGTGTAACTGACATTAGGGGACACATTTTTTACTTTTTTCAAATAAATTACTTTCTTGTGGTGCCTGTGCTTTTATTTTATATCAGATTTCTTTTGACTGGATAAATAATAAGGCATGCATATGCATTCTGTACCCATTCCCCTATCAGGCTGGATATCTTGTGGTGTCTTTTTCTGTAGATTCCAAAATTCTTTCAAATTCCAATAAGGCACACAATTTTAATTGGTACAGCTAACATATGAATTTAACAAATATACTACTGCTGCCTCTGAGAAGCTTAATTAAGCTCTGTTAATCATGCTGCATGTATTATATTAATATGAATACATTCTATTTGCATCATCACCTTTTTAGTTTTGAAAAGCCCACTGAATCCTTAAGACTGTCTATAAAAAATGCATAAATCACTTTATTCTGAAAAGTTATTAAGTTATACCCACAAAACAAATGACTGACACTTAATGAATATTAATAACCTTCACTTGCTTAAGGAGACTGAATTTAATAAATGCAAAATGCATTACTGAGAGTTTAAGGAGTAGAGGCAGTTAATGGAATACTATATGAGAAAGTAACAAGTCTGTGTGTGAGACTTTTGGTTGGAGTGGGGGTGAATAAACTTCTTAACTCCCAGCGTGGACGATAATTCTCCCCTTTAGTTTGGGTTTATACAGCAATTCAGAAGAGATAAGTAAAACTTTTTACACTCTATAAACAATCTGTCTCTATAATCAGTTTTGTTTTTTTGGTCCAAATCACATATTGATGGGTAAAATTGCCTCCTGTAGCTATGGCAGTTCTTTCTTGCAATCTGGGTTTTATGCCACAATTCATGCACACTATATATATATATATATATATATATATATATATATATATATATATATATATATACACACATACACACACAGTATCTCACAAAAGTGAGCACACCCATAACATTTTTTGTAAATATTTTAATATCTTTTCATGTGACAACACTGAAGAAATGACACTTTGCTACAATGTAGAGTAGTAAGTGTACAGCGTGAATAACAGTGTGAATCCGCTGTCCCCTGAAAATAGCTCAACACACAGCCAATAATGTCTAAACCGCTAGCAACAAAAGTGAGTACACCCCTAAGTGAAAATGTCCAAATTGTGTTCAAAGTGTCAATATTTTGTGTGACCACCATTATTTCCCAGCACTGTCTTAACCATCTTGGCCATGGAGTTCACCAGAGCTTCACAGGTTGCCACTGGAGTCCTCTTCCACTCCTCCATGATGACATCACAGAGCTGGTGGAGGTTAGAGACCTTTCACCCCTCCACCTTCCATTTGAGGATGCCTCACAGATGCTTAATAGGCTTTAGGTCTGGAGACATGCTTGGCCAGTCCATCACCTTTACCCTCAGCTTCCTTAGCAAGGCAGTGGTCATCTTGAAGGTGTGTTTGGGATTGTTATCATGTTGGAATACTGCCCTGCGGCCCAGTCTCTGAAGGTAGGGGATCAAGCTCTGCTTCAGTATGTTACAGTACATGTTGACATTCATGGTTCCCTCAATGAACTATAGCACTACATGTTAACATTCATGGTTCCCTCAATGAACTGTAGCTCCCCAGTGCCGGCAGCACTCATGCAGTCCCAGACCAGGACTTTCCCACCACCATGCTTGATTGTAGGCAATACACACTTGTCTTTGTACTCCTCACCTGGTTGCTGCCACACACGCTTGACACCATCTGAACTAAGTACATTTATCTTAGTCTCATCAGACCACAGGACATGGTTTCAGTAATTCATGTCCTTAGTCTGCTTGTCTTCAGCAAACGGTTTGTGGGCTTTCTTGTGCATCATCTTTAGAAGAGGCTTCCTTCTGGGACGACAGCCATGCAGACCAATCTGATGCAGTGTGCAGCCTTTGGTCTAAGCACTGACAGGTTGACCCCCCACCCCTTCAACCTCTGCAGCAATGCTGGCAGCACTTATACATCTATTTCCCAAAGACAACTTCTAATTATGAATTTGAGCATGTGCACTCAACGTCTTTGATCCATGGCAAGGACTTTTCTGAATGGAACCTGTCCTGTTAAACTGCTGCATGGTCTTGGCCTCCGTGCTGCAGCTCAGTTTCAGGGTCTTGGAAATCTTCTTATAGCCTAGGCCATCTTTATGTAGAACAACAATTCATTTTTTCAGATCCTCAGAGAGTTCTTTGCCATGAGGTGCCATGTTGAACTTCCAGTGACCGGTATGAAATAGTGAGAGCAATAACACCAAATTTAACACACCTGCTCCCCATTCACACCTGCGACCTTGTAACACTAATGAGTCACATGACACCAGGGAGGGAAATGGCTAATTGGGCACAATCTGGACATTTCCTCTTAGGGGTGTACTCATTTTTGTTGCCAATGGTTTAGACATTAATGGCTGTGTGTTTAAGTACATAAAGACACCCACACTGTGAAAAAGTATTTTATTGGTAAATTACCACTAGTAGTGGTAAAATGCTAAATCTAGTGTTAAAATTTAACATTGGTGTTGAGGATCCTGGGATGTGTTGTTGATCAAATATGGTCAATGTTTTGAGTTGAACTTATGTTTGACCCAAAACCAAATCCATGTGTTTTGGCATTTTAGGTTATTTCAGGCTAATGCTTTTTACACTGAATTTGCATGTCCTTTTTATATTGGTACGCATGGGTTTTCTCTAATAAGACACTCTTTGGTGTATTGGCTTCACACCAGCAAAACATTGCTTGCATGTGCTTATATTACTTTTGTAGGGATACCAATTACTGCAATTTTAAATTACTTCATAATTAATTGACTTACTAAAGGAGTATGGACTACTTTTGAAGCTTTGTAAGGGTTAAGCTTACTTTGCAAAGTGAATGTTAGTAATTAAGGTGAACATTTCATTACAATGAACGTCCAATAATGTTCAAAGGAAGTAAAAAAAAGACTTTAGCTAGCACATGACTGGTTAATTGAAGGTGAACACAAATTCATCCTATTTACTTAGTATATCAACTTCAGTATTACAGAAACTTTACTAACACAAAAATAATTAAAACATATCCCCTTTTTCAGTTCAATTGTCAAAATATTTTCTTTTGGCCTTATTTAATATTGCAGTTAATGTGCACTTAGATTTCACTTAACTCACTTAAAATGTGACAACTAATTGGCTGCTGTGCATTATTTTGCTTTACATGATTGACCTTACTCTTTGCTCTGGGTAGGGTCCAATGCTCTTTTCCACTTTGCCTTCTGGGCAGTTCCTCACATATCTCATGTACAATGTAAGGGTACTCACCCTGCATTATACTTGACAATGTTATTGTACGACTGCAGACTGGAATATCGCAAAGAAGAGGCTTTGAGGGATTGAGTGCAAAGATAGGGGAAACGTGTCAGTGTGAGGAGTACAGCAAGTATTAAGCCTTATCATTCCCAATAGTTCTTATGCACTAAATCTTCAGTTCATTATGCACACATTTTATGCAAATAGTGACCAAAAATCTATTTTAGATTTCAATTTCACACTTGGCTCTAGTGTTTTAAATGTATCAATGCTGAAGAAAGATTTCTAATATTGAAGCTTACAGTCACAAATCCTTAAAGTGTTTGTTACCCCAACACTTTATATTCCTGTTATGTGCCTGCTGTACCATGTACTTGTATGAGAAAATATCCCGTTCTCTTTGTACTGCTTCCTTAATATGAAATTCCTGGTGTTCCTGCCAGTCCTTCTGATTTCCTATTAAAATCTGACCATACCAAGCTTTGACAATAAAACCTTGAAGCTGATTGGTTTCTGAGTGGTGCTGCACCAAATTTTGCACTTTCAAGGTTTAGTAAATCAACCCCAATGTATTTGCAGTAAGTACATATTTTGAAATATAATCACAGTGTTTACCTTAAAGGGATAGTTCACTCAAAACTGCATATGCAGATAAGGGCGCCTGTAGATAAAAACAGACCATGCAGCTCTGACTAAAGTTGAATAATGCCCGTGCTATAGGTGTAAGCCATTTACATACCTTATGAAGCCTGACTGGAATACTCCCAGGACATTGCTGAGTACTCCCAGGATGTTGTTAAGTGAGGCCTAGTCATCACTGCTCACCTCCACCATCACAGGAGTAAGCTTTCAAATTCTGAGCTCAGAGCTACTGCATCAGGGGAGAGAAAGAATATGTGAAGAGCGAGCTTCACTTAGCAACACCCTGGGAGTACTTAGCAACATTGTGGGAGTATTCCAGTCAGGCTTCATATAGTATGTAAATGGCCACCACCTATAGCAAGGGTATTTATCTTTAGTCAGAGCTGCACAATTTGTTTCAATCTACAAACATCCCTTACCTGCATAGGCAGTTTTTTGTAAAGGTGAACTACACTTTTAAAGTATTTTTATGCCATTTTCACTTTTTTAACCACTTAAGGACCGGAAGGATTTCCCCCTTAGGCTACTTTCAAACTGGGGCATTTTTCAGGCGCTTCTGGGCTAATATATAGCGCCTGAAAAACACCCCCCATCCACCCCAGCCTGAGTGCTTTCACACTGGGACTGTATGCTTGCAGAACATTACAAAAAGTCCTGCAAGCAGCATCTTTGGGATGGTGTGGTGAGCGGTGTTTACACTGCCCCTGTCATTGAAATCAATGGCAAGTGCTTTCGAAGTGGCTGAACACCGCCTCAGAATCGCAGCTCGCCAGCACTTTTAACCCCTGTTTAACTCCTTGTGGGGGGTTAAAAGCACCATGCTCCTGCATGCATAGCAGCGACATAGCACTGCTATAACAGCGGAAAATTTCAGCGGCGCTTTACCGCTACCGCCCGCCCCAGTGTGAAAGTAGGCCCCAGGACATTTTTTGCGATAAGACACTGGGTCGCTTTAACTGACAATTGTGCAGTCGTGCAACGTTGTACCCAAACAAACTTGACATCCTTTTTTTCCCACAAATAGAGATTTCTTTTGGTGGTATCTGATCCCCTCTGCGGGTTTTATTTTTTGCACTATAAACAAAAAAAGAGCGACAATTTTGTAAGAAAAAAAAACACTTTTTTTTACTTTTTGCTTTAAAACATATCCAAAAAAAAGTAAAAAACAAATTTCTTCATCAGTTTAGGCAGATATGTATTCTGCTACATATTTTGGTAAAAAATTGCAATAAGTGTATATTGATATGTTAAAAAAAGCAAAAAAGTATGTGTGGCCTGGCGACCCACATTGGCCGGCCTCCACCCCTAATAACATTAGGAAGAACAACAAGCAAAAAGCAAAAAACTGGGGCTTTGAGTGAGGCATTGTCAACATAGCCAATAATATACAACCTGTGTGCATGATTTCCATGTATGATGTTTATTAATACCATAATAATATATATAATAGTGTAATAATGATATATCCCAATCATGGTCCATGTCAGGTACAACAAAACCATCATAAAATTAAATATAATCAATTAGAAATGCATATGTATATAATGAATACAATTCGTAATGCAAAAGTACATAATAATAATAACATATGAGGTCTCTATACATGGAAACATGATTGGCTAGGTAAAAATTGTCATATATAAAAAACATAGGGTCAAGTATAATTAGTATCATATGCACACAGGAAAATTTGGTATAAACGAAGTATAATCTTCATACAAATCCATCTTGTCTAAAAGTCTTCTTGTAAAATAAACCCTACGTGTTTCGTGGCGTATCAGCCACTCATCAGGGGTATAACAAGATGGTACTGGAAAAATATTTAAAGATTGATTACTTACGAAATAATTAAATATATATAAAGTCCCCCTTTAGAGGGAGCAAAAAATATGTATGAAAACATGTCCATTTATACACACCAATTTCCAGACAGTGCTCTGCCGACATAGGGGTAAGACAAAGGCCGTGGACAGCTGCCCACCCCGGGGTTGAGGCGGAAAGAGTCCCCCCCAAAAACCGAAGAGAAGCGGCCACGGAGGGGTACACACCTCCACGAAACTGTTTGTGACTTGATGTAGGTGTGCAAAGGTGGCTGCCTGAGCTGGTGAAGAAAAAAATCAAAATGAAAGTGGTAATGTTGTGAACAATGAAAAATAAGAAGTGTGAACAAATGAAAAAGGTGTGTAGTGTAGTATGTGCTGGTAGTGCAAATAACAATGGATGCATCTAAGTGACAGTAAAGTTGTATATAAGATGTATGGGATGATATAAATGAAATACCTGTGCTGGTGATGTGATATGGGACTAAGCTCTGTGAAAGGCCTCTCCAAACACGGGAGCCAATTGAGGTGGTGTGTCGTCCACTCCGCTACCTGCACCCCCACGGCCTGGGGCGGATAACCGCCAACGTCATACATCCGCGCCACACATACAGGGAATGGAGCGGGCCTACCGCGGCATTATATCCGCAATCAAACCCCGCCCATCCCATCTGTGGCGTGGGATGGACAAGACGCCCCTCAGCGTCATAAGACGCAAATGGCGAGGCGAACAAGCATGACACTGATACGTCAGGGGTCGACCCCCACCCACCCCACGGAGAGAGGGCGGAGAGGGGGAGGGGCCGTGGCGCATCGCAACCCTGGGAAAAGGACAACACCCACGACCTTCCACCCCCAGACTGGACTAGGAGCAATGCTGGAAAGGGTGTGAAAAAAGGTTAGATATATAAAACACCAGTACCATATTGGTGAAGACCGTATGTTAACTGTGGGACACCTATAACAATATGTGGACATACAGATGGGATGGTAAAAATAGATAATAAATTATAATTGTGGGCACCACGTCACACAAAAAGAAATGGGTGTCTTCCACCCCGGCAACCAAGCAAAAAGGTATGTGTGGCCTGGCGACCCACATTGGCCGGCCTCCACCCCTAATAACATTAGGAAGAACAACAAGCAAAAAGCAAAAAACTGGGGCTTTGAGTGAGGCATTGTCAACATAGCCAATAATATACAACCTGTGTGCATGATTTACATGTATGATGTTTATTAATACCATAATAATATATATAATAGTATAATAATGATATATCCCAATCATGGTCCATGTCAGGTACAACAAAACCATCATAAAATTAAATATAATCAATTAGAAATGCATATGTATATAATGAATACAATTCGTAATGCAAAAGTACATAATAATAATAACATATGAGGTCTCTATACATGGAAACATGATTGGCTAGGTAAAAATTGTCATATATAAAAAACATAGGGTCAAGTATAATTAGTATCATATGCACACAGGAAAATTTGGTATAAACGAAGTATAATCTTCATAAAAATCCATCTTGTCTAAAAGTCTTCTTGTAAAATAAACCCTACGCGTTTTGTGGCCTAGCAGCCACTCATCAGGGGTATAACAAGATGGTACTGGAAAATATGTAAAGATTGATTACTTACGAAATAATTAAATATATATTGTTATACCCCTGATGAGTGGCTGATACGCCACGAAACGCGTAGGATTTATTAGAAGACTTTTAGACAAGATGGATTTTTATGAAGATTATACTTTGTTTATACCAAATTTTCCTGTGTGCATATGATACTAATTATACTTGACCCTATGTTTTTTATATATGACAATTTTTACCTAGCCAATCATGTTTCCATGTATAGAGACCTCATATGTTATTATTATTATGTACTTTTGCATTACAAACACCATAAATTAGGTTATTAAACCAGCATATTTCTGTAGAACCAATGTGAATTAATTGAACATAATATATATAAACTGTGCATAAAAATTAGCAAAAAGTGACATTAATCACAAAAAAAGTCCAGTAAAACATTGTCCAATGAAACTTTCAATGGAAAACAAAGTGAGCGACACTAATCCAAAAGTTCCGTGTATATTAAGAAAGATAGAAGATTGATCCACTTTTCCACCACCACCGATCACACAGAAACCTTCAGTGAAAAACGGAGGGTAAAAAAACCCTTACCAGATGCCTAGACCCAACTATTTCTAGTACGGGTCAGAAGCGCTAGCAGATATAGCCCTCTGCGGGGACTGTATGGCGTGGTGACGTCAGCACGTAAGCTCCGCCCTACATGTTTCGTGATAGGTCACGTCTTCCTGGGGCCATTATTATACTATTATATATATTTTTATGGTATTAATAAACATCATACATGGAAATCATGCACACAGGTTGTATATTATTGGCCATGTTGACAATGCCTCACTCAAAGCCCCAGTTTTTTGCTTTTTGCTTGTTGTTCTTCCTTATATTGATATGTTATTGTGTCTACAAAATAGGGGATAGATTTATGGCATTTTTATTTATTTATTTTTTATTAGTAATGGCGGTGACCAGTGATTTGTAGCGGGACTGCGACATTGCGGTGGACAGATCAGACACCTAACTGACATTTTTGACACTTTTTTGGGAACCAGTGACATTACAGTAATCAGTGCTAAGAATATGCACTGTTATTGTACTAATGGGACTGGCAGGGAAGGGGTTAACACCAGGGGAGATCAAGGTGTTAAATGAGTTCCCTGGGAGGTGTTTCTAACTGTATGGGGGACTGTGTGACTGGGGAAACACACAGATCTGTCTCCCTACATAGCAGGAAGACAGGATCTCTGATCTCCCCTGTCAGCGAGTTCCCACGTCAAAGTACAGCTATGGCAATTTGCAGGAAACAGCCACACTGCCGCAGTATAATGATGGCGGCTGGGGCTGCAGTGGTTAATATAAAAAGAAAAAACAACAAGTAGTCTGTATTAAACCAAATTCACACTATCATCCAAATTCTCCACCATCTCCATAAGAAACACAAGTTAAAATCGACTAGTTAGACAGTTCTCACTGATATCAAACTGTCCTGCAACCACTTGTAGACATGTGCAATTAATTTCGTTCTGCATTCGTTTTTCTTCAAAATTCAGAATTTTCGTTAATTCTGAAACTTCCAAATAATGAAAAAGTGTTTCGCAAATTTTTTTGAACACTAATTTCTGAAAAGAGCGAAAATCGGAAAAAACAAAAATCCGAAATGTGAAAATCTGAATGAATGAAAATCCGAAAATCTGCAAATTCAAAAGAATGAAAATCTGAAAATTTGAAAGAATGAACGTGGCTGTTAGTGAATGTAATGACTTATTAACCATTATTATAGTTTTTTTTATTATTATTTATTAATAATAAATAACAAAAACTATAATAATAGTTATAAACTATTAAATTAGTTAAGTATTGCTATTTCCTTTTAAATTTGTCTGCCTGTTAATGAACACATTTTTCCCAATTACCGGGATTACAAGGATTACCAATAATAACGAATACCACATCTATACAAATGGAACAAACCAAATTTGAATGTTTCTGAATTCACAAATTACCGAAAATAATGAATACCCCATCTATATACAAAAATCTGAAAAAAAATTAAAAAAAGTAAATACATTTTTCGGCCGTGCACATGTCTAACCATTTGTAATATTCTTTATCATTTAAACGTTTTGTCTCAACATTTGAGCCTGTTCCTGCAGATGCATAAATGTCCTTAATGCTGGCCAATTTCTATATAATGGTCAAATCAGTCTACTTGATAAAACATGTTTTGCTGCTAAAAACACATGAAAAAAAGCTTTTTTAACCAATATGTCGCAAATAACAATTAGTGAACGACTTTTTCCGAATTCTCTAATTACCAATAATAACGAATACCACATCTATACGAATGGAACAAACCAAATTCAATTTTTTTCAAATTCACAAATGACAGAAAATAATGAATACGGCATCTATACGAATAGAACAAACCAAATTCAAATGTTTGCAAATTTATTCAAATTAACGAATTTCAATCATAACGAAAAATCTGAAAAAACAGAAAAAAAAAAGAAAAAATGAAAAAAAAAAACCTGAAAAAAAATGTTTTTCAGCCATGCATATTTGTAAGTCTTTATCTGTATATGACTGACATTTAAATTTTTTGTGAGAAAACATTTTGCCTCAACATTTGAACCTATTCCTGCAGATGCATAAATGTCCTTCATGCTGGCCAATTTCTAATGGTTCTGACTAAACTGGTAATCTTTAACCGGTCGTACTTCCTGTAAATACGTAGACGTCCTTATCCAAGTTTACAACTCCGTTTTACAAAAGAGTGTTTTTTAAATTTACAGTCAGTATATGTCTATTTCTGAATGTTTATACGTACCGACTTTTTGTAAAAAAAAGTCCAAAAAAAAAAAGTAAAAAAGAAAAAAAAAAGACAAAAAAGTCTAAAAAGCAATACTAACTTTAAGCAATTAAACTTATTTAAACGTTTGTAAACTTAAACCAAACAAGATAAGCATATCTACGG
>BLSH010011538.1:451700-465419 GCA_018402905.1 Glandirana rugosa
ATTATTAGTTAGGATCCTAAATTTGAAACAATACTAATATAAGGAGTTTTTGTATTGTAATAACGGAATAATGTGCTGCATTTCAGATATTAAACATCTATTAAAAAGTGACAAAATTGTATCCTTTTCTCATTTTAAATTATTGTACAGAAGAAATAAAAAGCACACTAAATAAAATGGCACAGACTGTGCTGTCAGTATGAAACCTATAACATTTCAATCTATAACTGAAAGAGCTGATAATGACTTTAATGGAATGTCATTTGGCAGGAAAGGCAATTATCTTCAATGAAGTTGAAAATATCTGCAAACTTCCTCCCTTTGCTTTGATTGATGGTACAGCATTTTAGAAAGTCAAACTACTGTACTGTCATTAGAGTAAATGTCCAGCTTATGTTACTTGAGTTTTCACAATGTAATAAGGCAATAATGTTATGTTTTTGAGGAATATAATCATAACAAAGTTTAAATCCTAGGATTGATTATTAAAAACATTGCTAACACAATGCCACGTTTATAATAGTTACATAAGTTGTAAATTGGACATTCAATTATCTGCATATGGATTGTTAAACTCTCACATCATTAATAGAAATTTGGGAAAGAGGGATGGGGGGAGGGGGGCATGGCCAAGAGCTCTCATCCATCTGTCCATATAATTCAATATTTTAAAGGGCATTAAGTCAATTCATGAAAACTACACACACCTTACTATCCTGGCTTGTTAGCACTAGCCCCCATGCCTTCATGTCTTTAAATTTGGTTAAAAAAAATAAACCACACCATTGTCATTTTCAGTCACTGCCTAAAGCATATCAAGTGTGGCAATTGGTTATTTGGGCACCACATACTGTATAAAAAAAGACACATGACTTCCCACCAAGCAGTTCTTTGGGAGCAGTACCTGAATGCTAGCTATCACCAGGTTAAAGGCAACACTCCTCTTCTTCCTTCCAACTCCTCCATTTCCACCTCCACTTTCACTTAAAAGATTGCACATCAACAGCCCCAATGATACCAATGAAAGTCATCCAAGGGATGTCAGAGGCTTTCCAGTGGGGAAATGGGTTAGCATGGTACCACACAGAGTAGGGAAAAGCATAGGCCAAACCCACTCTGCCATATTTAGTTGAAGCATTCAGCAGGCAAGCTGCTGAAACACAAGATATATGGTCCCGGTACCACCATGCCCATTGACTCAATGCCAGCTTGCAAAAATTGCCATGTTTGCAGCTCCTGCTCTTTTAGCTTTTGTGCATTTGTGGCCTGTGTTGTACTTCAGTGGCAGGTTCCAAACCACCATTTCTTGACTTGTAAGGCCATCATGTCATCATGTGGAAGTTCACTTGACCAAAGACATGTGGTCTAGCAATTATGGGCAGAGATGATATATACAGTATCTTACAAAATTGAGTAAACCCCTCACATTTTTGTAAATATTTTATTATATCTTTTCATGTGACAACACTGAAGAAATGACACTTTGCTACAATGTAATGTAATGAGTGTACAGCTTGTACAACAGTGTTAGTTTGCTGTCCCCTCAAAATAACCCAACACACAGCCGTTAATGTCTAAACCTCTGGCAGCAAAAGTGAGTACACCCCTAAGTGAAAATGTCCAAATTGGGCCCAATTAGCCATTTTCCCTCCCTGGTGTCATGTGCCTCGTTAGTGTTACAAGGTCTCAGGTGTGATTGGGGGAGCAGGTGTGTTAAATGTGGTGTTATCACTCTCACTCTCTCATACTGGTCACTGGAAGTTCAACATGGCACCTCATAGCAAAAAACTCTCTGAGGATCTGAAAAAAAAGAATTGTTGCTCTACATAAAAATGGCCTAGGCTATAAAAAGATTGCCAAGACCCTGAAACTGAGCTGCAGCACAGTGGCCAAGACCATGTAGTGGTTTAACAGGACAGGCTCCATTTAGAACAGGCATTGCCATGGTCAACTAAAGAAGTTGAGTGCACATGCTCAGCATCATATCCAGAGGTTGTCTTTGGGAAATATATACGTATGAGTGCTGCCAGCATTGCTGCAGAAGTTGAAGGGGTGGGGGGTCAGCCTGTCAGTGCTCAGACCGTATGCTGCATACTTCATCAAATTGGTCTGCATGGCTGTTGTCCTAGAAGGAAGCCTCTTCTAAAGATGATGCACAAGAAAGCCCGCAAACAGTTTGCTGAAGACAAGCAGACTAAGGACATGGATCTCTGGAACCATGTTCTGTGTTCTGATGAGACCAAGATGAACTTATTTGGTTCACATGGTGTCAAGCGTGTGTGGCGGCAACCAGGTAAGGAGTACAAAGTGTGTCTTGCCTACAGTCAAGCATGGTGGTGGGAGTGTCTTGGTCTGGGACTGCATGCATGCTGCCACCACTGGGGAGCTACAGTTCAGTGAGGGAACCATATATGCCAACATGTACTGTGACATACTGAAGCAGAGTATGATCCCCTTCCTCCAGAGACTGGGCCGCAGGGCAGTATTCCAACGTGATAACTACCCCAAACACACCTCCAAGATGACAACTGTCTTTCTAAAAAAGTTGAGGGTAAAGGTTATGGACTGGCCAAGCATGTCTCCAGACCTAAACGCTATTGAACATCTATGGGGCATCTTCAAATTGAAGATGGAGGAGCACAAGGTCTCTAACATCCACCAGCTCTGTGATGTTGTCATGGAGGAGTGGAAGAGGACTCCAGTGGCAACCTGGGAAGCTCTGGTGACTCCATGCCCAAGAGGGTTAAGGCAGTGCTGGAAAATGATGGTGGACACACAAAATATTGACACTTTGGGCCGAATTTGGACATTTTCACTTTGGATGTATTCACTTTTGTTGCCAGCGGTTTAGACATTAATGGCTGTGTGTTGAATTATTTTGAGGGGACAGCAAATTTAGATTGTTATACAAGTTGTACACTCACTACTTTACATTACATTGTAGCAAAGTGTAATTTCTTCAGTGTTGTCACATGAAAAGATATAATAAAATATTTACAAAAATGTGAGGGGTGTACTTACTTTTGTGAGATACTGTATATTTCACTGCCTACTGAGTTTATCTTCTATCACCTAGGAAGGATGCAGGACAGGGCACACCACTGAAGCTGGTTTTGCTGTGTGCGGCTTTACAGTTGGTGATGATGAAAATGCAGTCACTGCCATCTACTCCTTCTCAATGCCCTCTTTTGGTAAGTCATCTTCTGAACCACCAATATCCCACAAGGATTCAAGAAGAAATGCAATAGCTCAGGCAAAACAATTCCATGCAGTGTTGCAGCTTAGGGGACTGGAGGCACACTGGGGAGGAGATTCTGCCAGCTTTACAGAGACAGGCCCAGAGGTGATTAACCCCACGCCATCTTGTGTAAGGAAAGTAGTATGTGTTGTCCAACCTGCTGTCTTACCTTCAGCAAGGAAAATTTACAGTTGCCTGACACATGTCCTTAACCTGGAGATGCAATGCTTCTTGGATAGGTACCCTATTTTACAGGATCTTCTGCGGCAGGCCAGAAGAGTTTGTAGCCATTTCAGGTGGTCATACCATACCAATGTTCAGGTGGGTGAAATTCAATGGGAACAGCGTATGCCCACATATCACCTAATATATGATATGTCCATCTGGTGGAACTCTACCTTGGACAAGCGGTGGATGCCCATGCATAAGTGGCCCAAAAATACCTACTGTGGGGGCTTTGTGAAAGACAAAATAGTCTGTCCCTTGACAAAGTTGACTAGATGACATCTGTTAAAACGAACCAGCCCCCACTGCAAAAGTTGCAGATTACATTTTTGGAGATTCTGCTACCCAAAAGGTTTGATACTTTGTACAGTCTATGCCCTTCCTTTCATTGGTGCAGGCCTGAAATAAATCACACCTCCTACCATAATTGCCTTCTCCTCTGCCATTAGCACACCTGGCCACCATTAACACCTCCTACTATTGCTGCCTTGGCACTGATAGCTCCAGTTCACATATATTCGGTGCAGGAAACATTTCCCGCACTGAAATCGAACTCCGTTCATGTGATCTGCCACTGATGTCAATGTTAAATCATAGAGACCCCAAAACAAATTGCAAAATGCAGTACGAGTGCAATAATTGGATCGCATGCAATCTCTAATGCAGCAAAAAAATAAAAAATAAAGATGCCTGCACCTTTTTGTGCAGTGCGAATCAATACAAAATGAATGGGCTCAAATTGCAGTACAAAGAATCGCATACGATTTGAATAGGAATGTGGTGCGATTCCTATTAGAATCACATGTGATGTCCTGCACTGCACAAGTGTGAACCCAGACTTAATATTTACTGCCACCACTGCAGGCTTCCACTATTATTATACGGGGCTCATTGTTGTTCTTCATTGCAACAACACCTTTAATTTGGCCCACCCAATTTTTTTTGCAGCTTTTTCATCTTTGCAAAGAATTAAAATCTTTTGGCCACATAATGTTCTGAGCTCTGCACAAATACATCTGTAGAGTTAGTGTGTTTTAGTGTCACTGACATCCCAAACTTAACCCCAAATGTAGGCAACATGCTATGCTCTGCAAGAATATTTGTTTTGATTTCCTGTGTGCACCAATAACACTCACAAGTCACAACCCAAATTTTATATAGCATTTCCCAAACATTTTTTGCACAATTTTTTGCAGTGCATCATTATTAATATTTTACAATACTTTGGGGGTCTATTTATAAAGCATTTGTTGAATTAATGCCAGAAACATTTGTGCAAGCTGAACTAAATTTCATCATATATATTCCAATAGTTTAACTCTTGTATTATCGCCTCCATCTAGTGGCCAAAATGCAGTAGGTTTCTGAAATACCTCAATAACAAAATATACCGCATTTTGACCACTAGATGGAGTGAATAATACAGGAGTTAATCTATTTGAAAACATAAGGTGACATTTTGTTCAGTTTGAAATAAAAATAAAAAGGTTTGGGACTTTATGTGACAATGACTGTTACAGAGTTTGTATGTCTCCATCCATGAATCATATGGAAGAAAGGGGGAGGGGGAGTTGGGGGAAATGTTGGGACTTTATATGAAGCACACAACCAAAGCCAATTGAATCAATTAGTATATGTTATTTAATGGTGCATATGAATGCAATGGGACAATAAATAGCATATATATATATATCATAAAATAAATAAGTGTTCCTACATGGTGCATGGTGTATTAAAAAATGTATTGAATGTAGCCTGAATTGCATATAGACATAATAAATTGCACACATGATATTATAAAAATTGATTCAAGATTATTCAAGGTAGTTTCATGGTGGACACACAATAGTTGTGAAGATACATTGATAGAAAGATCTACGTACATTTTATGGATAACTTCCACTCATCAGGAGCAAAATGGGACATAAGTATGTCTAAAAATAGGCTACAATGTTCAACATCAAGGCTAGTATTAATGGCTGGAGGCACTATGGAAACATCATCCCCGGAAACTGAGGTGGCGAAACACACAACGACGCAGCGGTGAACAGGGAACAAACAGTGAGCATAAATAGAGATGTCATCCCCAATACGTAACTGTGGTTGCAGTACGTGCTGAGTAAAAGCCAAAAGGGCTTCCTTAGTAGGAAGTGAAAGGCAGAGTCCAAAGATGTGCATGGTGTCAATCATAGTGCAAGGAGCAGACTTGTTGTTGAACGTTGTAGCATATTTTTAGACATACTTGTCACATTTTGCTCCTGATGAGTGGAAGTTATCCACGAAACACTTACTTATGTCGCATTTTGCTCCTGTTGAGTGGAATTATCCACAAAACGTAGGTAGAGCTTTATATCGACGTATCACCACAACTGTTGTGTGTCCACCATGAAACGACCTTGGAGAATCTTGAATCAATCTTTATAATATCATGTGTGCAATGTATTATGTCTAAACTGCAAACTTTTTTCCCTCTTCTAAGAAATAAAAACTTCATTTTTTTTAGTTTTTTTGTTACAAAAAAGTCACTCAGAAACAGCAGCCTATTCATAAAGATTTAAGATCTGTGGTGCAAGGATTTAACATTTTCCATCTTCATTCCCCTAAAAAAAAAAACTTTTTTTTTCAGATGCAAATGTTTACTCTCTCCCTCAGAAATTGTGGCCTATCTAAGAAAGGTTTAAAAGGCATGCTGCAAATTTGAAACAAATAGACACTATTTTTTTCCAGATGCAATATGCCTGCTCAGTCCTTAAGAAATTGTGGCCTCCCAAAACAGGCTTATTTTGCTGTTGTGCTAAACTGTTTTTTCCCTCAGTTGTCTCTGAATCAAGACACTATTTTCTTATTTCCAGATACAATATGCCTACTCACTCACTCAGAAACTGTGGTCTGTCCTTACAGGCCACAAGCTTAATATCTGTGCTAAACTGTACAATTTTGTTTCTTGCCAGTCTTTGATTTAAGATGCTAGTTTTTTGTTAGTGGTTTTATTGGTCTGGTGTCACTGGGTTATCCGGCACCTCACCCCTGATATTACAGTCAGGTTTAAACGGGGAACAGGCGGGATTATAGTGGTTCCAAAGAAGGAAAACAAAATATGTATGAATAAAATAACAATTTTTATTTAGTACAAAGGTTTAAGAAATATGTATACACATGATTAAAATCAATATATGACTTAGGTGTATTTCCTACATGTTTCATTGGTATGGGCTTCCTCAGGGAATCTGTAGACCACCAGAAAGATTTAACACTACACAGAAGGAAGAAGATTCCTATAAATACACATGCAAACCTATGGAAAAATGCATACAACGATAAACATGTTTAATATACACATCAACATTGTGCATGTTGTCCAACTCACATTGCAGCCACTCACCCTAGGCTCGCTAGGGTCCCATGAGCCCATGCAAGTCACAACAAGGGAAGGGGCACTGCGTGTCCACAGGGGACATCCACTGTCCAGCTGAATTAAAGAAAGTGTATTTGTCAGTGACTAATACCTCCAAAAGAAGAAAAGAAATTCCATTTCAGAGAGAAAAAGAGAATACAAATATATATGAGGATGTGTAATGATCCTTCACCCACTTTATGTGGCTTACTCTGCCCACATCTTTACTTACGTTTCAAAGGCAACAAATCAAAGAGCAAAGGGGGAGGGTGCCAGATTGAGCCATAGACGAATTGCGTTTTGTACAGCTCAATGTACAGGATATGCATAAAAAATGTACAGCTAAAACAGAAACAGAGAAAATAATTAGTATTTATCCTGTATGTTTCTTTGAGTCAAAACCTTTTTCACATTGGAATGACTAAGTATATGTATATATATATATATATATATATATATATATATATATATATATATATGTTAGTGTTTTTGGAATAAAAGGGGGCCAACCAGCAATTGAGTTAGCAAGAATGATAATGGATGAAAAAGGCTTTAGGGCGACAAGGGGAAGTGTCAGCAAATAGAGATAATATGTATTGCCCAATAATGTCAATAGAGAAGGCTCAAGTGTATTAGATCAATGAGCCAAGTAAACATGAGAGAGGACTCAATAATATATCCAGTCTTCAGTGGTTTATCAAAAGATAATAAGTCAATGGGATAAATGAACCTGTAGCATGACTCTCAATTGCAAGGCATCCCTCTAGTGTCAGCAATCCTATGGCTGTATGCCGGCATTTAAATGTCCCCCACTCATCCACCGTGTGATGTCACTGGAACAAGTGTGGATGTGTTAGCGCCACTGCTCATGTGCCCGAATCCCAATGGGTGTTCTAAACTACCAGACACAGAATGCCGCTTGAGATGGACATTGCGCGGCACGTCCAAGGGGAGGGGCACGCTCTCACTGTGACCGCAAGAGCCGTTCATCCCACAGGATGTTGCTGGGATACCCGGGATTACATAGCCAGCTGTGCTGTCAGTGCAGAGCGCCAGATGGAAAAATACCCCTTGGTGAAAATCAAGGGGAATAGGACAGTGGCAGCAGTCAGGCGGCGCTTGGGGCATTGCATACATACAGCAACATCTGGCTACAGTTGGAAAACATGGACAGAAAAGAAAAGCATCATGCAATTATATAAATTTCAAGCATAAGTTACAAAATGAATTGTGAATACGTTAAAGACAAATAATTACAATACTAATAGCATGAATCAAATGGAGTACAATTAGACAATTATTTACTGCATCTAAGAATATACTAGTGGAATTGACTAATTCAATTCCTATGACAATGGCCACTTATGGGAGGATGTCGGATGGTACCAAGAAACAGGGAGGAAAGGGGTAGGATGAAGTTATTTCCTGTTGTAATATACCCACTCAATCACTCTGAAATTGAATCCTGTGCATACAGGCTTAATATGTTTGGTGGAAATCTGTAACATTTTTCCATTTTCTGCCTCCTAAAAATACATTCATTTTTATTTCCAGGTGCAATGTGTGTTCACTCTCCCTCAAATGTGTGGCCTATTCAAGAAAGGCTTAAAAAGTGTGCTACACATATGCACATCATAATTTTTCCGTTTTCAATTCTAGAAAATAGACTATTTTTTTATTTATTGGACATGAAATCTGCCTGCCCTCTCCCTCTGAAAGAGCAAACTATAAGAAAAATCTACTGCAAATGTGTGCCATTTTTCAGTCTTCAGTCTCAAAAAATACACTGTCATTTGTTTAATGACATCTGAATTCTCTTTCCCTCTGTCAAAGCATCTTAGCTAAAAATGAATACATACTGCACAACACATCCATTTTTATCTATCTTACTCTAGAAATGTTTCTCTAATTTATCTACATTGTCTTCCATTGCAATTTAGCAAAAATGCTTACATACTATGCAGCATGTCAGCTTTTGTTTTTCAGAATAACAAATGCCTTATCTCTTCTTCTAAAAGAATGGAAAAGTGCAAATGCTTGTATAATTTGAAGGAAGTCTATACAATATTTATGGCTGTCTATATTAATTAGCCTAGAAAATGTCTATTACTTATTTGTAAGATTCAGCTCCCATTGATTTCAGTAGAGTTAAGATTCAGAATCCAAACTTTGGTCATGTTCACTGAGCCTGTGTTGAATCGTATATTTGACTCATCCCTATGTGTGATAAAAAATTTATCAATGTAGTTTTAATGAATCTTTTTTAAACATTTTGAAAATAAGTCTAAGATATGGAGGAACAAAGCATTTAAAAGTATCTAGAAAAATACATATGTACATAAAGGCATTTGTAATTGTTCCAGCGGTCAGCCAGTGATTGGCAGCCTCAGCTCTGTTTCTGTGTGCTGTGAAGGAGATGTGCCCCTTCCATCCAATCAGCTCTCAGAGCTCTCTTCATTGAGCACTGCAGAGTGTAATTTCAGCTCTCTGCCTTCTGTTATGACAGCTCAGACAAGCTTTATAAATTCTGGTCTTTGAAAGGGTGTGGTAAAGAGAAGACTGCATATAAACAGGTATAACATATGTAGGCACATTTGTTTAAGCTTTGTGCATCAGCTGAGGCCAGTCAGGTCACTGGGTATATGTAAGGGTTTAAACCACTTTAACTACTTGGCAACCAGCCGCGTCATTATACGGTGGCAGGTTGGCTCCCCTGCGCAAATCGACATAGCTGTACGGTGGCCGCTTTAAGGGCTATAGGGGCGTGCCCACAGAGTGATGTCAGAGCGTAGCCGGTGGCCGTGATGTCTGTCGGAGACCCGTGATCGCTATTGAGAGGGACAGAATGGGGATCTGTAAATGTAAACAGACAGATCCCTGTTCTGTCAGGGAAATAGAGAGAGATCTGCTGTTCCTAGTAATACTCCCTATGAGTCCACTCCCCCCACAGTTATAAACACCTCCCTAGGACACACTTAGCCCCTTGTTTACCCCCCAAGTGTTAACCTCTTCCCTGCCAGTGACATTTATACCTTAATCAGTGGCAATTTTTAGCCCTGATCGCTGTATAAATGTCAATGGTCCCGCTAAAAATCGCTGATCACCGCCATTACTAGTAAAAAAAAAAAAAATGCCATCAATATATACCCTATTTTGTAGACGATATAATATTTGCGCAAACCAATCAATATACGCTCATTGCAATTATTTTACCAAAAATATGTAGAGGAATATATATTAGCCTAAACTGATGAAGATTTTTTTTTTTTCTTTTTTGGATATTTATTATAGCAAAAAGTAAAAAATATTGGGTTTTTTCAAAATTGTCGCTCTTTTTTGTTTATAGCGCAAAAAATAAAAACCGCAGAGGTGATCAAATACCACCAAAATAAAGCTCTATTCATGGGACAAAAAGGACATCAATTTTGTTTGGGTACAGTGTCACATGACCATGCAATTGTCAGTTAAAGTGAAGCAGTGCTGTATCGCAAGAAATGGCCTTGTCATTAAGGGGGCAAATCTTCCGGGGCTGAAGTGGTTAAACAATTATGAAAAAGAAACACAATTAACAATGATTTCCTTTCTAATGGTGCACTGTACCAATAAACCAACACAGAACTGTTCTTAGAGAAAGATTTAACATGGGTAGATCTTTATAAAAGAACAGGCTATAACACCAGGTCATATAATAGGTAGAATATTAGGTAGAATAACTCAGAAGAATATAAAACCCCAGAAAAATATGGAGAAAGTCTTAACACAAACTGAGCTAGTAGTGCCATGGGGAGAGAGGTGAATTGAGGGAGGATGACAACATAAACAATGATGATCTAAATGCACACACTTCTTCATTTGTGCCCCAGCCTTAATCTTCTTTGGAGGAAATTTGAATTTAAGATACATCAAAATGTGTAGATATACCTAGAGGACCAACCAAGGGAGGAAATCAGATATTCCCAACAGCACAACTACCAAAAAGAATGACAGGTTTAGAAGAATCTCTATTAAAAAGGGCATAATAGGAATCTGTCATATTATTAGCTTGGCATCTTAAGAATTTACAGTTTAGGATTATCAAGTAATATCTAAGGGACTCAGCTTTTGTTCTGAGACCAACATGGATAACATTGCAGCTATAAAAGACATACATTTGTTCCCAAGAAAACTTTTATTGAAAAACATACAGTATCTTACAAAAGTGAGTACACCCCTCACATTTTTGTAATTATTTTACTATACCTTTTCATGTGACAACATTGAAGAAATGACACTTTGCTACAAGTGTACAGCTTGTATAACAGTGTAAATTTGCTGTCCCCTCAAAATAACTCAACACACAGCCATTAATGTCTAAAGCGCTGGCAACAAAAGGGAATATACCCCTAAGTGAAAATATCCAAATTGGGCCCAAAGTGTCAATATTTTGTGCGGCCACCATTATTTTCCAGCACTGCCTTAACCCTCTTGGGCATAGAGTTCACCAGAGCTTCACAGGTTGCCACTGGAGTCCTCTTCCACTCCTCCATGATGACATCACAGAGCAGGTGGATGCTAGAGACCTTGTGCTCCTCCACCTTTCACTTGAGGATGCCCCACAGATGTTGAATAGGGTTTAGGTCTGGAGACATGCTTGGCCAGTCCATCACCTTTACCCTCTGCTTCTTTAGCAAGGCAGTGGTCCTCTTGAAGGTGGGTTTGGGGTCATTATTATGTTGAAATACTGCCCAGTCCAGTCTCCTAAGGTAGGGGATCATGCTGTGCTTCAGTATGTTAAAGTACATGCTGGAATTCATGGTTCCCTCGATGAACTGCAGCTTCCCAGTGCCGGCAGCACTCATGCAGCCCCAGACCATGACACTCCCACCACCATGCTTGACTGTAGGCAAGACACCCTTGTCTTTCTACTCCTCACCTGGTTGCCACCATACACGCTTGACACCATCTGAACCAAATAAGTTTATCTTGGTCTCATCAGACCACATGTCATGGTTCCAGTAATCCATGTCCTTAGTCTGCTTGTCTTCAGCAAACTGTTTGCGGGCTTTCTTGTGCATCATCTTTAGAAGATGCTTCCTACTGGGATGACAGCCATGCAGACCAATTTGATGCAGTGTGCGGCATATGGTCTGAGCAGTGAGAGGCTGACCCACCCCCCCTTCAACCTCTGTGGCAATGCTGGCAGCACCTATTTCCCAAAGACAAATTCTGGATATGATGCTGAGCATGTGCACTCAAATTCTTGGGTCGACAATGGCAAGGCCTTTTCTGAGTGGAACCTGTACAGTTATGGTCTTGGCCAATGTGCTGCAGCTCAGTTTCAGGGTCTTGATAATCTTCTTATATCCTAGGCCATCTTTATGTAGAGCAACAACTATTTTTTTCAGATCCTCAGAGAGTTCTTTGCCATGAGGTGCCATGTTGAACTTCCAGTGACCAGTATGAGAGAGTGAGAGCGATAACACCAAATTTAACACACCTGCTCCCCATTCACACCTGCGACCTTGTAGCACTAACAAATCACATGACATCGGGGAGAGAAATGGCTAATAGGGCCCAATTTGGACATTTCCACTTAGGGATGTACACACTTTTGTTGCCAGCGATTTAGACATTAATGGCTGTGTGTTGAGTTATTTTGAGGGGACAGCAAATTTACACTGTTATACAAGCTGTACACTCACTACTTTACATTGTAGCAAAGTGTCATTTCTTCAGTGTTGTCACATGAAAAGGTATAATAAAATATTTACAAAAATGTGAAGGGTGTACTCACTTTTGTGAGATACTCTACATGATAAAGGGAGACTGGAAGTTTTTAATGAAATTAATTCTGTCAGAGAAAGATAACAATACAGACATTTTGGAACAAAAATGAATAAAAAAAAAACAAAAACACACAGCCCCCTTGTAGATTCAAAATTATAATTTGACAATGCACCAGAGGAAGACCAGTGGTGATTTAACCACTTCAGCCCTGGAAGAATTTCCCATGTTAGGACCAGAGCACTTTTTGCGATTCGGCATTGCGTCGCTTTAACTGACAATTGTGACATTGTACCCAAACAAAATTTTTTTTTTCCCACAAATAGAACTTTCTTTTGGTGGTATTTGATCACCGCTGCGTCATTTCTTTTTTTTTTTTTTTTTTTTAAAGTTGAGTTTATTAATTTTTTTTTCTTCACATTTACATAACAAAGGGGGTAATAGTACACAACTATATCTGACAGTAAAACTTCATTCAGTATTTCAATATCAATCAGCACATAGTTACATCAGATTTGTAAAAAAAAAATTCCTCTATCCAGCCTCCCTCCACCCTAATAACCCTCCAATCTCAGAGAATTTAAAACAACAAAGTAACAAGTGAACAAACCCTTTATGGTGACTTTGTTTGTGGTATGTAACAAAACATCAATAACGTAATACGTCTGGTGGGTTCTCTCCTGGAGAGGTGTGTAAGCGTTGAAACAGCTTAATCGTCTACGGAGTCTTACCCATTCTGTACTTCCAAATACTCCAGAGACAACTGTCAAATATATCATTTATACTCCACCTACTTCCGCCACAGACCACTATAACTCCATATTTACTATATAAACTGTCAACAGAGACCTCATAAACCTTCATGTCTTACCCATTCTGAGGCATCTGCTAATTCGACAAAGTTGCGAATGTGTGGAGAGGTCCTCTCTTGGGTGGTCTGCATAATGCAATAACTACAAAACAATGTATGGTGTTTGTTTCAGTGGTATTTCCCAAACAAGTGAACAATGAAACAACAAAATTTAAGAGACTCTAACCTCCCAATAATCCCACCTCCCTCCGACCTATCTCCTTAAAAAAAAAATGTTTAGACTACATT
>BLSH010011538.1:466980-479122 GCA_018402905.1 Glandirana rugosa
GTGGGCAGTGGGAAGTCACTGGTGGCGGTCAGTGGGGGGTGACTGGCGGTGATCACTGATGGGTGACGGGTGGTGGTCAGTGATGGGTGATGGGTGACTGGCGGTGGTCAGTGATGGGTGACGGGTGACTGGCGGTGGTCAGTGACCGGTGACGGGTGACATGCCACGGTCACTGACGGGTGATGGGTGACAGGTGCTCTTTATGATGGCAGTCTGTTGACAGGTACACTTTATGATGACAGGTACCCTTTATGGGGGCATATGTGGTGACTGTTGGGTGACTGGTGCATTGGGGGGGGCAGGGGGGGTCAGTATCAGTGTGATTGTACTTTGCAGATCAGTAACTCACTGATCCCAGCTCTTCTCTCCTCACACTGGACTCTGTGTGAGGAGAGAAGAGCTGGTAACAGTGAGTTACCGCTCTGTTTACACTGTATGTGATCGGCTGTGAAGTAGATCACAAGGTATCAGCCGCCGGCCGGCGGCTGATACCTGTGTCGGTGACAGGCAGTGTTCCCCAGGAACACGCCGCCACCAACACGCACGCGCAGCGCGCTCCCGATCGCGCGCACGCGCCGTGCCGTTTGTGATCAGCTGTGACTTCGTCACAGCCGATCACGTGGTGAACAGCCATAACCAATGGCTGTTCACCCCTGTCGGTGTAGCGGCGTGTCCTGGGGACACGCCGACACCGACAGAGCCGGGATGCGTGCGCCCGATCGCGCGCAATCCCGGCTTAAAGGGAGGACGTCATATGACGTCCACCCGCTGGGAGAGCAGGACCGCTCCGCCGTCATTTGACGGTGGGCGGTCCTGAGGCGGTTAACCACTTCAGCCCTGGAAGAATTTCCCATGTTAGGACCAGAGCACTTTTTGCGATTCGGCATTGCGTCGCTTTAACTGACAATTGTGACATTGTACCCAAACAAAATTTTTTTTTTCCCACAAATAGAACTTTCTTTTGGTGGTATTTGATCACCGCTGCGTCATTTCTTTTTTTTTTTTTTTTTAAAGTTGAGTTTATTAATTTTTTTTTCTTCACATTTACATAACAAAGGGGGTAATAGTACACAACTATATCTGACAGTAAAACTTCATTCAGTATTTCAATATCAATCAGCACATAGTTACATCAGATTTGTAAAAAAAAAAATTCCTCTATCCAGCCTCCCTCCACCCTAATAACCCTCCAATCTCAGAGAAATTAAAACAACAAAGTAACAAGTGAACAAACCCTTTATGGTGACTTTGTTTGTGGTATGTAACAAAACATCAATAACGTAATAAGTCTGGTGGGTTCTCTCCTGGAGAGGTGTGTAAGCGTTGAAACAGCTTAATCGTCTACGGAGTCTTACCCATTCTGTACTTCCAAATACTCCAGAGACAACTGTCAAATATATCATTTATACCTCAATATCACCAGACACCGCCTTCATCCACCTGGCCCATAATTTATCAAATTTTTTAGGACAGCCCCTGGCAAGGTACGTTAGTTTGTACATTGGAAGAGCATTATTGACTAGTTCAATCCAGGTCCCTACCCCAGGGGGATCCAGATTTTTCCACTGAATTGTTATCGCTTTTTTAGCATAAAAGAATAAAATTCGGAGGAGTGACTTTTGTGACACCCTGAGTTCCTCATCCTCCAAATTACCCAGTAAACATCTAGTGGGATTACAAATATTGGGAAGGGCCAACTTCTCCTCAATAAATGTGCATACTCCACCCCAAAAATTTTGTATCCTTGGACAGTTCCATACCATATGGAAGAAGTCTCCAGTAGTCCCCCCACATCTCTGGCATGCTGGAGATTGAAGTTTTCCCATCTTAAATAGTCTAGAGGGTATATAATATATCCTATGTAGATATTTTAGCTGAATCAATTTATCACCTGCCGCAATCACTCCCTTTAATTGTGATCCTACCGCCTCCTCCCAGGCCTCATCCTCTAGTTCCAAGGCATCAGATCTCCATTGTAGTTTAATTTTCTCCATTCGTGAGGAGGATCCCTTTATCAGGAGAGAATAGTACCTAGAAATCAATTTAGCATGATCGTCGTCCATCATTTATTTCTCTAGCAGTGACGGGTTCAGCCTCACTCCCTTCAATCCATATTGCGCTGCCACCGCATGTTTAAGCTGGAAATAGGAAAAGAAGTGCGTGGATGGGATTCCCAATTCCAGTCCAAAAGTGCGGAAAGTTTTAAATTTGCCTCCACTAAACAGCTGGTGTGCATATTTAAGGTTGAACCCTGCCCATTTCTGATATCTGGATAATTTGTTCAATTCACCTAGGTTAGGGTTATACCAGAGGGGGGCGTTAGGGGGACAATTCAAAGATGTACCATTCAATTTGGCATTACAGATATGAAAGATTTTATAAGAGAGTTTTAAAATCCCTGCTCCCCCCTCTGGTTACGCCCCCCCCCCCCTGTAAAGCGAATTTAATAGAGCCTCGTAAGACCCCATCAAGGCCACGTGGGCAGCAACTGCTGCATTCGGTAAGTCCGGGAAAAACCATGCATGGATATGCGTCAGCTGAGCAGCTAGATAGTAGTCCTGTAAATTAGGTAGCACCAGTCCACCCCCCTGTGTGGGTAATTTTAGGGTATCCAAAGATATTCTGACAGGGCTGGGCCCCCAGAGAAATTGTGAAAACAGCTTGTCGATTTCGGAGAACAATTTTTTGGGTATATATACCGGGGCCTGCCAGAACAGGTATAAAAACCTGGGTAAATATATCATTTTGAGGATATTAACCCTCCCCAATAAGTTAAGAGGTAACTTGGATCACGACCCTAGCATTTGTTTAAGCCTCTGTATCAGTGGAGAAATATTATTCTTTACATATTCTCCCACCGGTTGCTGCACCTCCATCCCCAGATATCCAAATCTATCCACTACCTTTAGCGTGATAGAAGAATCTAGGCCTGGTCGATACTGTGGATCGTATGGGAAGATAACGGATTTGCTCCAGTTAACCTTAAAACCAGAGAAACCACCAAAATGGGTGATAAATTCTAATGTCTTTTTTAACAAAACATCTGCGTCTGCCACATACAGAAGCATATCTGCAATCCCGGACAGCTCCCTCCTGGCGGAGTATTTCCACCAGGGGCTCTATCCCTAGAGCAAACAACAGGGGCGACAATGGGCACCCCTGCCGCGTGCCCCGATGGATCGTAAAGGGCTCCGTGATGTGGTTATTAATTCTTAGACGGGCCATGGGTTGAGCGTATAACAGTTTAACCCAGTTTATAAATGTAGGGCCAAAACCAAATCGCTCCAAGACCTTAAATAAATAAGGCCACTCGACCGAATCAAAGGCCTTATGTGTATCAAGCGAAACCACTAGTCGCGTATCCAGAGGGTCCTTTGTGACCTGTAAATTAAAAAAAGTCTTTGTAAATTAATAGCCATGGAGCGACCCGGTATAAAGCCAGTCTGATCGGGATGGATTATCCTAGCTATCACCGTGTTCAACCGTTTAGCCAATACTTTGGCTAATATTTTGGCATCAATGTTAATCAGTGATATGGGTCTGTAAGATTCACAAAATCTCAAATCTTTGTTTGGCTTTGGTATCAGTACTATTAACGCCTCCCTTAATGAAGCCGGTAGGATACCTTGTTCCAGAGCTTCAGAGTACATTGCTAACAGTTTAGGTGATAGGTATTCTGCATATCTGCGATACCACTCCATGGGAAATCCATCAAGTCCTGGTGTCTTATTGGCTGCAAACATTGATATAGCCCTGTCTATTTCCTCTACTGGGCGAATCCAAAAAACGAGCCCCCTCCTCAGAGAGGCCCCCTATGGGAATCTCAGCTAAATATTGGGATACTTCCTCTTCAGTATATGTGATGCTAGAGGCATAAAGGTCAGCATAAAACTTGCTAAAGGTGTCAATTATCTCTTCTTTTTTAGTATAATATTCCGAGTTAGCACCACATATACCAGAGATCGATGTAGGAGTATAATCCGCCCGAGAGAGATAGGCCAGGATTTTACTGTTCTTGTCCCCATATTCAAATAGACGCTGTTTCTGGTAAAGCATTTTTTTGGGGGTTTTCTCAATCAGGATTAAGTCTAATTGTTTGGCATTTTCCCTCCAAAGCTCATAATTTTCCGAAGATGGGTTTCTGATGTATTCCAGCTCGGCTGCTGTAGCTGCCTGTTCCTGCATATTTATTTTCCACCCCTATCCTCTCTTAACCTTTTGATTACACCTGCTACTGAACCTCTCAGAGTGGCCTTGAAGGCCTCCCATGCCACTGCTTTAGCGACCCCCTCCACATTTACAGACCAGTAGTGGCAAATCTCCTTGGCTGTCATAAGGAAGAAGGTCTCCTCCGTTAGCCACAACGGGCTCAACCTCCATGTTCGGTACCCCTCCCAAGGTGAGAGACCAAACTTTAAGAGCATCGATGAATGATCAGAGATGGCTCTAGGAAGATATTTGACCTCCATCACTCTGGGAAGCAACTCTGGGGAAACCATGCACACATCTATTCTAGAAAGCGTCTGGTAGGTTGGGGAGTAGCATGAGTATTCCCGGATATTTGGGTTTTTACACCGCCAGCAATCCACCAGATAATATTTGTCCATACAGGAGGCTAAAGGAGATGGAGTGGAGTTCTCTGTCTTAAACCTATCCAACTCGGGTGACAATACTGAATTAAGATCCCCTGCTAGAATGATTGGACCCTCTGCCATTGTGAGCAAATGGGACATAACCACCTCCCAGAAAGCAATCGTGAACGGAGGCGGTACATAGAGGGCCAGGAAGGTATACATTGCACTGTCAATCTGTAGGACTGCAATAACATACCTGCCAAAAGGATCAGTACAAATAGAGCTAACACTGCAGCAGAGTGATTTGGCAATCAAAATTGATACTCCTCTGGAATAATTGGAGTATGTTGCATGGAATGTATCAGCAACAAACGCCCTTTTGAGTGCCAGCACTCTGGCTCCCATCAGATGCGTCTCCTGCAAAAACATTATTTGTGGCCTATATTTCTTCATATAATTGAATATTAATGAGCGTTTAACCTTATTATTAAGACCCCTGACGTTCCAAGAGAGCGTCGTCAACGTTTCCATAGACATTACACACCCTTGTTAGTTATGAAAGAAGGTAATCTTGGCCACACTGGGCCATATACTCCGAGCTTCCCCTCCTCCTTTCCCCCCCACCAGTCCAAGTCCACAGTCACCATCCGAGGAAAAATACCACAAAACCCTGCAACTTTTGACCTCCTTCCATATAGAGAATAGTAGTTCGAACCCCACTGGTATTCGGTCAACATTCCCAAAAAACATTGTATCAACAAATCCCTCCCACCCGGCTCATAAACCCAACTCTCACAAGCTTAGACCCAAAACCAAGAACTATTTTTAAACTGGGGGATAGAAAGTTACTGCTTTCCACAGAAAGTGTGTTACATCAGAGTAGTGGTAATAGGCAGCTTTAAAAAACTGTCCTATGACTTCCCAACATGAACATGTGGCCCTCCGGTTCTGCATAACCATACATACGCAATCTTCCTATATTAAGGATGGTCAAGAAGAAGGAAAATATCCATAGTAGCTCCAACCTGCAGAAGGTTCAGTAGGGAATCCATTTGTATTAGACTTACAGCCATATCCAGGTCAAAAACAAAGGGGTCATGAAATACATTTTGCCACAGCCCTTATGATGTTCATCAGTCTTTCCCCAAGGAGTCTAGCCAACGATCCGCCTCTCCTGGGCCCATAAAGAATTGCGTGTGACCCTTATACACAACCCGCAGTTTAGCCGGGTATAGCATACTGTATGGAAGCTGTTTCTCCCGCGTCATTTCTGATCACAGCTATAAACAAAGAAAGAGCGACAATTTTGCAAAAAAAAAAAAATATTTCTTACTTTTTGCTAAAATTCTAATCAAAAAAAAAAATTTACATGTTTTTTTTCATCAGTTTTGGCTGATTTACATTCTTCCTCATATTTTTGTTAAAAAAAAATTGTAATCAGCATTTATTGATTGGTTTGCGTAAAAGTTGCCGCGTTTACGGATTATGAGAATTCATTTCTAGGGTTTTTATTTTTTTTTATTTTTTACTAGTAATGGCAGCGATCTGCGATTTTTTTAGCGGTACTGCGATATTGGGGCGGACATGTTGGACATTTTTGACACTTTTTTGGGACCAATGACATTTATACAGCGATCAGAAATTTAAATGTCCACTGATTACTGTGTAAATGTCATTGGCGGTGAAGGGGTTAACCTACAGGGGGGATCTAGGGGTTAACAGTGTTCCCTGGGCATGTTCTAACTGTGGGGGGGCTGGGCTAACATGGACATAGGAGATCTAACTGATCCCAGTGACAGGGATCAGTAGATCTCCTATGTGCCCATTGAAAGAGCCAGGAACTGCCGTGTTTACATCGGCAGTTCCCCGCTCTTTGGCTGTAGCAGCTCATCGCAGCTCGCCGACGGACATCGGGTCCGCCCGAACCACGGGCACACTCCTCCGGATCGCTGAGCCTGCACGAATCGCCACCTTTTTACGGCGATTCGTGCTCAGCATCCACACCGCCACTGTATATATACAGCGCGTGGTGTGGAACCTGTTAAAGGAGAGGTAGAATATAGTAATTACATTTTTGAGCAAAGAGGGGGAATGCAGGGATATCTTGCATTGAACAATAGCAGGTGATGATTATAAGAATTCTGACTGATGCAGCTTGATGTACTTTTTAAAATCAAAAGGAATTCTTTTGGATAACTGATGGGGCCCTTGGCAGGGAACCATTGAAGGGGCTACCTCCAAATGCAGGGGATGGTAATGAGTATAACTTGTGCTCTATCTTATTTCAACCCGTATCTGGGTGGGCGAAATACATTGGCCTCACTATGCACATGTGCCAAAAAACTTGACATGGAACTGGAAAAAAGACAATATTTTTAACCTGCGGCAGGTGAATTTGAAATGTTAAAATACTTTTGCAGCCCTCAAGAGTAATGATCACAATCTAAAATCTCCTTGAGGTAAATAACAAGCAGCTTTCATTTTTACACTTACAAACCTGCAAAGACAACCAAGGAAATCTATAAACAACTTTAAACCATGAAACAACAGCAGACTTGCCTATAGAGGCAAGCAGTATCCATCCTAAACCCCTTTGGAGGAGTATTCCCTATGAGCAATAAATAAAGATTCACATGAACTGTAGCCTAGATGAGGATTTAAAGAGGGTAGGTAAAGAACTTAGAAACAAAATAAAAAGATGGGGATACAAAAATGATATGTGAGGTCTATGAAAGAGCAAAATGTATTAAGCAATCAGAAACATTAAGGCTGGGTTCACACCATTGCAAATTGGTTGCGGGTTCCCCGCATCCAATTCGCAATAGCAGGAGATTTTGACGGGGTCTCTATGGAGTCGTTTCACATATCTCCGCAGCAGGTCCAGTGCGGACCTGAAACGGGGAACCAGGACGCACCAGAACCCTGCTGTGAGCCGCATGCGGTTCATATGTGAACCAAGCCTAAAGAATCAGGATGAAGAGAGACTATGACAAGGTAGGACTGATTGCCGAATATTGCAATCACCATAAAATGATTCTGGAGATATTATAGAAACATTCAGAGATAAATTTAGTTAATCTGGGATCCTCCTAAACTATCTAAATGTATTACCAAAGTTCACAAATTGTGCAACAGAGGGTGTTGTCAATATGAAGATAGGTTGGTGTCAATTCAATTTGACAGCCATAAAAAAGTAACATGCCACATATATAAAGAGATATTTCAATGTCAGATATTTAATCTGAACACAGATCAGAGTAAGGGGGCGGTCCCGCCCCTTACCACGTGATCAGCTGTCAGCCAATGACAGCTGATCATGTGATGTAAATAGAAGATTGGTATTTTTTTCCCCTCATGCTGTCAGCATGAGGGGAAAAAGAAGCGGATCACCGGCTTCTGTCAGAGGGCCGAGATTGGAGACAGAGAGTTGTTAGCGATCATTTTAGCCCTTAAAGAATGGAGGCATCTCCTTGAGGGTATCACTGTTGCGGTTCTCATTTTGACTGACCACAAGAATCTCCCATTCTTGTCTGAGGCTAAATGCCTCTCCGACCCAGGTGGGCACTATGGGCTCTGTTCTTTTCAAGCTTCAATTACAATTAGTCTCATTGTTACCCGGTACTAAGAATGTAAGGGCCGATGCATTGTTGCAACAGTTTTCCTCAGCTTCCAAGGTGGAGTCAGTACCTGTTCCTGTAATGCCTCCTGATCACATTCTGGCTATGATTCGTACCAGCCTCACTTCACTTTTGAGTGACAAGATCCTTGCTGCTCAGATCCATGCTCCTCCTGAGAAACCTTGTGATCGCTGCTTTGTCCCGGAGAGTCTCTGTACTGCTATGCTCCAGACTTACCATTCTCCCAAGGCTGCTGAACACCCAGGGCTATTTCCCAACAGTTCTGGTGGCCTAGTCTCCGCCATGATTTAGCCTCCTTTGTAGCAGCCTGTTCCATGTGTGCTCAGAATAAAACACCACAACATCTTCCAGCAGGTCTTCTACAACCCATACCCAAAGGAGAGTGGCCTCGCACCCACCTGTCTATGGATTTTATTTTGGAGTAACCTAACTCTCAGGGTAACACAGTTATCCTTATGGTGGTTGACCAATTCTCAAAGATGTCACATTGTATTCCTCTTAAGAAATTGCCCACGTCCAAGGAACTGGCATCCGTTTTTGCTCAGGAGATCTTTCGCTTACATGGGCTTCCCAAGGGGATTGTCTCGGACAGAGGTAGCCAGTTTGTGTCCAGGTTCTGGGGAGCCTTTTGTGCAGTTGGGAATTCAGCTTTCTTTTTCTTCTGTGTATTACCCACAGTCCAATGGGGCTGCATTATGAGCCAACCAGCCCTTGGAACAGTTTTTACGTTGCTATATTTCTGACCACCATAACAACTAGTCTGACCTTTTACCTTGGGCAGAGTTTGCTCACAATAGTGCTGTCAATACCGGTTCCCGATTATGATGAATTATGGTTTCCAATCAGCCATGTTGTCTGACTCATTTGTTCCTCAGAGCATACCTGCATTGGAGGAGCATCTCTGTGGTCTTCTTTCCACTTGGGTACAGGTCCAGGAGTCTTTGTGACGTGTTAATGATAGGTACAGACACCATGCTGACCACAGACGCCTACCTGTGCCTTCTTACCAAGTTGGGGAGAGGGTCTGGCTGTCTTCTCACAACCTCCGACTTTGAATTCCCTCACTGAAGCTGGCACCACGGTTTATTGGGCCTTTCTGTATTCTCCGCAAGATCAACCCAGTGGCTTACGCTTTAGAACTGCCTTCTAATATGCAAATTTCTAATGTATTCCATGTCCCCTTGTTAAAACCTTTGGTATGCAACCGCTTCACCACCTCTGTACCACGTCCTCATCCTGTTCCGGTTGAGAACCAAGAGAGGTATGAAATAAAATCTATCATTGACTCCCGTAGGTTCCGTGGGTGCTTACAGTACCTGGTTCATTGGAAAGGATACAGTCAGGAGGAGCGTTCTTGGGTCTCATCCTCGGATGTACATGCTCCTGTCCACCTTCGTGATTTCCATAGATGTTTTCCCCTCAAACCTGGTGGCCGCCCTGAGGGGGGGTCGTTGAGGAGGGGTGCTGTCAGGGCTGGGCTCAGTTCTCCCTTCTCAGAGCAAGCTGCTCAGCTTAGGATTAATTGCCAGTCTCAGCTTCCACTGTCTCACCTGATGACCATATCCTGCCTTGTTAAGCCAGCTCTGCTGCTATATAAACTGCCTGGATCAGATTGCAAGTGCCTTCACCTTGGTCAACATTTTCTGGCGAAATCTCTGCTGTGCTTTCCTGTGAAAGACGTTGCCTTTTTGTCGGTCCCTTCTGGTTCCTGGATTCAAGACCCTGCTCAGCTGACTCTCCTCCTGACTCCTGACCATGTATTCTGTTTGTTTGACCTCACTGATCTCTGGACTCCTGTTTCACTTGCTTGGTCTGACTATCCGTTCTGGTTACCGAACCCTGGCTATGTTTTGACCACATTTAAAAAGTGGGATTTTACTGCACTTCTGTCTTTGTCTGATTCATGGTTCCTGACAAAAATTCCTTTTGATATAGTGCCTGGGAGGTCCCATTAATCTGCCTAAGTGGCACATCTGTACTCCGTATAGAAGCTGCTGCAGCAATAATTGCATTTATAAAGCCAAAAAATGACATTTCTCCTCAAGCTTTCTTTATTTTGTAAACAACGGCTTGGGGAGCCAGTCTGTATGACGAGGCCACAATGTAGTGCACTGGGAACAAGATTAGAGATTTTTTGGATACATTTTGGTGTCTCTTCCACAGACATTGGATAGAAGTAACAGGTGCAGAAAAATTGGTCTTTGGTTGTCGGTGGTGCCTTCACACTGTAACCCTATAGAGGTACTCTTGATGAAATTAAAGAATTGGCCTTGCTGTCAAAAATTGAAATGATATGCACCTGTCAAACAGGTGAGGAAAAATTGGTCTTTGGGTGTCGGAGGTGCCGTCATACCATAACCATATAGAGGTACTCTTGATGAAAGCAAGAATTGCCTTGCTATCAAAAATTGAAATGATATGCTCCTGTCAAACAGGTGTGGAAAAATTGGTCCTTGGGTGTTAATTGTGCCCATGAAACCTACACCAAAACATTTATTCCAGATGAAATTTACACCCACAACGCTAGGCAGCCTAGAAGTCTTGCAGAGATTCCACATCCCAAAAACACTTAATCTACAGCATCGGCATCAGGGGCTTCATAGCTGCTGGTAATCCAGGACTGATTCACTTTGATAAATATCAGCCGGTCCAAGGAGTCTGTGGACAGATGAGCTCTATTATCAGTAACAAAACCTCTGGCAGCACTGAATACCCATTTGGAAAGCAAGCTGGATAAAGGGCAACCCAACAGCTCAATGCATACTGGGTAAGTTCTGGCCAGTGGTCTATTCTTATGACCCAGTAATCCAGTGGATCGTCAACTGGAAAGCTCTCCATCTCTGTTAAACGTGCGGTAATGCACTGAAATGTACTATGTTAAACATGCAGTAATTCACAGAAACATGCTGCATTAAATGTGTAGTAACGCACTGAAATATACTGAATTAAATGTGCAGTAACGCACTGAAATATACTGCGTCAAATGTGCAGTAACTCACAGACATATACTGCATTATACGTGCAGTAATGCACATAAATATACTGCATTAAATGTGCAGTAATACACCAACATATACTGTGTTAAACATGAACTAACACACTGAAATATATTGCATTAAATGTGCACTAACACACTGAAATATACCGTGTTAAATGTGCAGTAGCACACAGAAATATAATGTGCTAAACATGCACTAATGCACGGAACTATACAGTTCTATACAGTTTTTGCCCTGACAAAATACACTGACACTAATGTAAAAATCAATGGTCACTACACTGACTGAACTATCACTAGATTCACACTAAACATTCTACATTGACAGTAGATTCACTATAGCACACTATAGCACACTAACTCTCTAGTAGCACTGAAGAGAGCCCTTTTCTATCTCTCTCCACGCCAATATCACTTTAAGATGGACGCTATTGAAAGAATACTTTTATAGTGCAGGGTGTGACTAAGAGCAATGAGCCATAATTGGAAAGAGTCATCATGACAGTGTCCATCCATGGCTCTGACAGTGCTATATGCCCTGATTGGGAAAAGCTTTCACTGCTTCAGCCAATCAGGGCTTCCAATACACTTTGCGACAGCCGAGTAACGAGAATCAGTGTGGGACGTGATATTTTCATAAGAAAGTTATCGCAGGTAGAATTTCACTATAACCGCACCTCTCTCTATCTTTTCCCGAGAGAAGTCACGATGATCTCTCAATCACACGATATCACACGATATCACTTAGATGACAGTTACATCTTACAAATCACACTTAGATCACTATCAAGTCAGTCACATCACTGGTAACTAAAAATGTAATCACAGTCACATAAAACAGTCCCGTTTTTGACATATCTTGACATATCAAGGCACGTAATCACGTACTCTAGCCTTCTCGTGTGCAGACTTGAGGTCAGTGCGGTTATAGA
>BLSH010011538.1:486838-497347 GCA_018402905.1 Glandirana rugosa
ATGATAGATGTTTCTCTTGACTATTTCCCTTGTCCTACGTTGGATGGTTTAAACAGTAATAGACTATACGTTGTAGTATAGTGTACAGTGACATCGTTGTTTCTAGAAATATTGGACGGTTTATTAGTATAAAAATTAGTGTTTAGTTCCAATTTTATACTTTACCGTAATTTTTATTTCTTTCCTCGATCTTGTTCGTCGAAAATATGTCCTTGGATTATCTGTCCTGGAACACCACACAACACACGGTTCCACTGAATCATCGGGGACGACTTACGAGACTTCCTTTATCGAATAATTCTGTATAATCTCTAATGACTTTTAGAGTCGATTCTTACCGTTTACGTAGAAATCGAGTACATTGTCACGTCGTGTCTTTTTGTCTATATTGTTCAGATTACCGTATTACCTTATGTTTAATCACACCGACTTGTTATATCTGTTTTTCTGTGCTGCACTGTTACATGAGCTAAAGATGCATTTGCCATTCTTAGCTGAGATTTTCAGTAATCTCTAATATGTCTTAATAAGCTATTTCCTTCAGAGCATTCAGCAGGGGCTACTAAGTCACCTTGGCACACAACACACCACAAGGTCCTGTCTATTAGGTTCCTGTATAAAAGCTGCTTGTTCTAGCTCCTTTCTTTATTTTTAATGCCATTTCATATTTTAACCTTGATTTGTGATTAAAAATATGATTATTTGGCAGGTTATAAAGATCTTTGTTGCTACAGTGACATGTGATATGATGTTGCATATCAGATAATGACAAATTTGGTAGGTTGCATCCTGTTCCCTTTATCAGTTCTCTTTGTAGATAGTAAATATTCCATACTGGATAAAAACGAATGGGGTTCCATCCTTTCCATGAGAGGGGGCATGGCGAATGCTGATCGAGATAGCCACATGTCCTGCTAGCTCCTCAGCTTACCCAATGGAACAGGCCTTATAAACATCTCAGCATGACATCCATGTACCTGCGGGGTCCTGACAATCCTCTCACCCTACCGAGATGTCTCGTCACCACCAAAAAGAGAAACAGCTGAAGAAACTTTCGGGTTTCTGCACACCACCAAAGTAGAATTTACAACAAGATGGCAGCGAAACAATCCCACCCACGGATGGTCTTCTACCAGCAGCAACATTTTGCATCCTATTTCCACAGAAGGATGCAAATGATGCTGATCACTCAGAAAATGGCGAAGGCTCACCTCCTAGCTCTCCCAGTGCCAGCAGTCCAGCCAAATCTTGCCCTTGGCGTGACTCACCTATCCGAGGACCCTGCAGGGCCATGCATGGAGGTAGGTGATACCTCCCACCCAGACGTCCCACAACACAAGAACCCAATAGCCTCCTTTCCCACAGTGGGGTAGCCCATGTCAGACACAGTAACAAAGGACATGTTACTCTCTCTCTGCTCCTCCCTTCAAGCGGACATGCTTACATATTTTTAAAAAATGTGCAGATGAGGTTCAGGAACTGCGAGAGAGAGGATTCAGTGGGAGTCTGCATGGAATTGCATAATGATATGGTAGTTGCTAATGCGGCTCCCTCCGATGATATCGCATGGCTGAAATCAAAAGTGGCAGACCTGGAAGACCGCTCCAGGTGTAACATCTTAAAACTAAGAGGTATGGCTGAATCCATGGTCCCCTCTAAACTCCTCCATTATGTACACAATTTGTTTTACGCTGCAGCACCCGCACTATCATCTGCAGACCTCACAACAGACGGCATCCACAGGATCCCCAAACCATCATTCCTCCCTCAAGAAGTGCCTAGAGATGTCCTTCTACAGATGCACTACTACCAGGCAAAATAGTCAATTCTCTCTGTATTCTGCAAAAAAGACAACCTTCCTGAACAGGCTGCGTCCATCCGGGTGCTTCCTGATCTTTCTGCCCACACCCTACAGAGGCGAAAAAACCTAATGTCTATAACTAAAGCTCCGCGGAACCATGATATCGGATACCCTTAAAATAACTTGAGATGGATCCACAGCCACTATTAATATGATTAATGAAGGACTCCGTCTCCTTAAGGAATGGGACATTATCCCAGAAGACCCACCCCATGCTGACTCCTCTCATTTTTCCAAGAGATATTCTCAGGAATGGAACAAAGGCCCGGTGAAGCGTAATGCCAAGAAGTAATAGCAGATGTGTAATAACACACAAGTTCTTACAGTATCCTCAGGCCATATACCCTTGGAGCCATCAGTGTTCTATCTTGCTGACAAGTGTAACTCCCCTACAAATACTGCAGTTGAGCTGCACTAAGTTCTTTTGAATCCCTTCAAATTCCCCTTTTCTGGAGTAGTTATTATTCCCAATGTGTACATTATGATTGCTGCTTGCATTGTTTTGCCAAACTTTCTTCTCTTAAATCACACCCTCTCAAGGTACTGTGTACTTTTAAATTTCTATTCTTCACATTTGGATATATTTCTACATGGCGACCCACTGGCACATACCCTAAGGTCCCCCAGAGGTGCTCCCTGGTTTACTCTGTTCAAGAAAGCCTATGTTACCATGAAGATCTATTTTCATTGCTCTTTGAATGACAATTGCGCGGTCATGCAACACTGTACCCAAACAAAGTTTTCATCATTTTTTTTACCACAAATAGAGCTTTCTTTTGGTGGTATTTTATCACCTCTGGTTTTTATTTTTGCGCTACAAATAAAAAAAGGCCGAAAATTTTGAAAAAAAAGTTTTTCTCTGCTTCTGTCACAAAACTTTGTAGTTTAAATACATTTTCTACATCACTGATGGGCCCTGATGAAGCTACATTGATGGGCACTGATAAGGCAGTTCTAATTGGCACTGATGAGGCGGCACTGATGAGGTGGCACGGACCGGCACTGATAATGAGGCACTTATATGCAGCACTAATGGGCGCTGATATGCGGCATTGATAAGCAGCACTGATGGGCACTGATAGGTGGCACTGATATGCAGCACTGATGGGCGCTGATAAGTGGCACTGATGGGCACTCATAGGCAGCACTGATGGGCACTCATAGGTGGCACTGGGCACTGATAGGTGGCACTGGTGGGCACTGATAGGCAGCACTGATTCCCTGGTGGTCTAGGGTTGGATCTGTAATTGGCACTTATTGCCATCCATGCTGGGCATTGTGCCCCAAACCTGGTGGTCTAGGGTCGGCTCCATGATGGTGTCCCTGGTGGTCTTGATCAGCTCCCTGGTGGTCCTGGTCGGGTCCCTGGGCGGGCACTCCCTGATGGTCCCTGGGCGAGCTCCCTGGTAGTCTAGGGTGGTGATCCTAGGGGGGACTGCACTGATAAACAATCAGCACAGATCCCCCTCCCCCCCACTTTACCAAAGTTGGTAATGCAGTGGGTCAGACTGACCCACCACACCGCCGATCACTGTAATGCACACCCCTGCAGACGAGCCCCCGCAGGTTATCCCGAAGACGTCATATGACGGAACACCCGCCTGGACGTCATTTGTCTATACGCCGGGCGGGAAGTGGTTAAACTGATCTCTATAAATGCTTGAGGCTTAAACCACCCTGCAAAATGTTTTTTCTCTATGGAAAGAAGTCACAAGCTCCAAAGCCGATATTGCAGTCATTCAAGAGATTCACTTTAAGGTGTCAGCAGTCCAGAAATTCCAGCATAAGGATTTTCCCTTTATTTTTTCGACAAACTCCTCTAAAAAAGGAGGAGTCCTCATAGCAATTAAGAACTTGGTAGCCTTAAAGCTTCAATCATCTATCATTGATGAAGGTGGGAGATATATTATTCTGGTATGTACAATTAATGATAAGACTTACACCATCGTAGGGGTGTATGCAACCAACTCTGACAAGGGTAAATTTCGTCGTAATCTTTTTAAACGCATTGCTAAACTAAAGCAGGGTAATCTGATAGTATGTGGCATGAATACAGTTGCTGACCCAACCTTGGACTCTACCTCCAACAGGAAACAACGCTCATCTCCTCTGTCTAATATCTTGCTGAATGAAAGTGTATATGATGCTTGGCGTTGCTTACATGCCACTGAGCATGACTACACATATTACTCTCCCAGGTTTAACTCTCATTCTCGTATTGATATATTTCTAGTGGATAAATGGCTGTTGCAATGGATTTCTTCTTCTGAAATTGCAGATATCACACGGTTAGATCTCACAGCTGTATCTCTGACTATTTCAGAATCAAAAAGATGCCGACCTACTTTGCTGTGGAGGCGTAACAGCAGGCTCATTAAAGAGCACGTAACTAAAGAGGTAGCCACTCAACATATCCATGACTTTTTTCAGGCTAGCGATAATCCAGACACTGACATCTTCTTTCTTTGGAATGCCCACAAAGCATATCTAAGAGGGATTCTTATACAATTAAGGGCACAATCCAAACGTAAAAAAGCCACAAAATTACAACATACACTTAATACCTTGCAGAATTTGGAATGCCTGAACAAATCTAACCCTGACCCACACAAAGTTTCTACACTCGCCAAACTTCATTTAGAACTCTGCTCCCTTTTACAAGAGAACTGTGACTTAATGCTCCGTCAGCTTAGGTTACAGTATTACTCATCTCATAATAAAGCAGGGAAATTCCTAGCATCCCATTTAAATTGCCACAGAGTTAAATCAAAAATCCCCTCTCTCTTTCTCCCCATCACTAACCAAAAACAAACCAACCTCAAACACATAGTGGACGCGTTTGCAGACTACTATAGTTCATTTTACAACCTAAAAGATGATCTTTTGGTCCCTCAACCCTCAACTGGTGTAATAACATCATTTTTGGCCAAGCTTTTACTTACCCTCCCTGACCCATTTGGGCCTTGACATCTTAAACAGACCCTTTTCTACCTTAGGGATGCAAAAAGCAATTCAATCAATGCCTTCTGGGAAACCCCCTGGTCCTGATGGGTTTACTAATGAATATTACCATACATATTCATCTCTCCTAAGCCCTTATATAACCAAACTGTTTAACACCGCAGCAAGCAGGCAGACTTTCCCCTCAGAAATGCTTCAGGCTCATGTCGTCACTCTACCTATACCAGGTAAAAACCGTGAATGCCTGACTAACTTCAGACCCATTTCATTACTCAACACAGATCTTAAGTTATACGTCAAGATGTTAGCGCAAAGATTGAAAACAGTACTACCTACTCTGATATCGCCTGACCAATCTGTGTTTGTTCTGGGTAGACAAACATCAGATGCCATCAGACGTGTGATTGATGTTGTGCACTTTGCTGAGCGAAGTTGAACGCCTTCTCTGCTGCTCCCATAGATGTGGAGAAGGCGTTTGACCGCGTCCATTTGTGATATATGTCGCAAGTACTTCAAAAGTTTGGTTTTCAGGGGTTAATTCTATCCGTTATTATGGCACTATACTCTTCCCCCTCAGCCCAGGTGTACACAGAAAGCTTACTCTCTAAACCCTTTCCCATATCAAATGGAATGAGACAGCGGTACCCACGCTCCCTGACAATCTTCAATCAAATGATTGAACCATTAGTGGAAAGGATACATTCCCACGCATTGATAACAGGATTCCTCTGTAGACACAGACTTCATGTCACTAATTTGTTTGCAGACATTATCTTAATGAAAACAAACCCCCACATCTCACTTCCACAAGCTCACGATATTCTAACTGAATTTAGTAAGATATTGTATTACAGTAAACCATGTGAAATCTTTAATTCTGGACCTAAATATTCCTCAGCCTATTAAAACAAATCAGAAAGTGAACCTACTGTACACTTGGGCTGAGTCAAGTATATCCTACCTGGGCATAACTATTACCCAATCTTGTGTTTCCCTAGACAATGCCAATTATAAACCACTAATAGCTAAATTGGAGGCAGAATTGAAGAAATTAGTGCAGGTAGAAATTACATGGGTAGGTATATTAGCTGCATATAAAATGCAGATCCTCCCCCAAATCTTGTATCTATTCAGGTCCCTTCACATCCCCTTAAAACAGTCATACTTAAAATCTCTCACCTCTTTAATGAGAGTTTTCATCTGGAAGGGGAAAGGGGCTCGCTGTTCCCACACATCCTTAACAAAACATAGAAAAATTGTCGGGACGGGGATGATTGATTTACAAGACTACCACGCAGCAGTGCTTCTGGACCACCTAAAATACTGGTTTAAGCAGAACAATTATGGATAGATATAGAGAAAGAACTTAGTAACACCTCCAACCTAAGCTCCCTAGTTTTTTCTGATGCATGGAAACCACTAGACATATCTCACTTCTCTCCCACCACTAAAGCGTCCAGACAAGCATGGAGGAAAAATAACAAAAAAAACCTTTCAACCTTTCAATCTTCTCAAAAACCTGATATAAAAATCCCGCTCACCACACTAGAGCATCTCATACCAGGTATCACACTTGACAGCTGGATAAAATTTGGTATCACGTTAATAGAGGACATCCTCTTAGAAGGGAAACCAAATACATCAAAGACCACTATAGCCAAATATTGGCTCCCGAACACCACTTTCTTCACTTTATATCATGTTCACCACTTATTAATAACTCTCCCACCACCCTCAATTAACCTACACCCCAAAATCTTGCAATATTATCTGACTTCTGCAAAAAAAAAAAAAAATATGAAAGACACATCCCTATACTACAACCTGTTACAAGACAAAACAAAATTCTATAAAGCAAAACCTATGCTCCAGTGGGAATCAGACCTCAAGACCTCTGATTATCAATGGACACAGGCTATCCGATACTCCCACAATATCACACACTGTGGGAATCACTGGGAACTAGCCTTAAAAGTCTCATTCAGATAATATCTTAGATTTGCTAATATGTTTGAAACATGCTCTTCTCTATGTTGGAGGGGCTGTGGAACCTGAGGCTCCATCATGTGCATTCTATGGTCATGCAACAACATTCGCAGTGTCTGGTGGAAAACATTCCAACTGATATCTGAGGTAACCGGCATTATAACCCTAGCACACCCAGCACTAGCCTTATTTAATTTGGGATAGATGAATTTCCATTTATACACCGCAGTATTGTGGCTATACTGTCAGCAAAGTTGTGCATCACTAGGTATTGGAAACAAGACCTAGCACCAAATCTGTTAGAAGTTGTGAAAACAACCTACAAACATTTTCTATGGGAAAAGTATATAGCTCTCCAACAAAAAAAACCCTATGAGTATTTGATCTTATATGGAAACCTTGGAGCCTCTGGTACCCCTCTTAGGACCCTAGATTTCCTTACACTCCTTTATACTCTGTTATATGTATAATCTAATTCATGCCTTGCAATTGCTTGTTATTCTGACCTCCTGTAGTGCCTTGCACCTGTATCTTATATCCCTTTTATATATCACAAGAGATTATGTGTTTGTTGTCTTTACTGTTATGTTATGCATTGAGATGTTATATGTCATATCTTGTCATACCTTGTTGAACCTTTTAAGTGGCTACGACCACAATATGCAATCTCCTGTAATTTCTTAAAAATTCAATAAAAAAAGAAAAAAAAAAAAACATTAAAGAAAATTAATATATCTGCCAAATAGACATTTTAGTCATAACAAGACACCATGGGGTTGACTTACTAAAGGCAAATAGGCTGGTCACTTTTTAAGTAAGTGGTTTGCAAAATAATATTTACTTTGCAAAGAATACCCGATCACATACAAGAAAAATAAAAAAATAAAAAACATGTTTGCTTGCACAGGATTGGAAGTCAGCAGAACTTCACCTGAAGTCATAGGTAAAATTCTCTTGAAAAGTGTAACTTCCCTTGTAATGTGAACAGCCTATTTACCTTTATTAAATCAGCCCTGTGGGTTGGATTTAGTAAGGCTGCATGCTCACTTACCAGACTGGGGATCTCAGGCAATGGACATTCCCTTACCTAAATGCAAATATGATGGGTATGCACATACCGACCTCAGGACCACAGACATATGATTTTCACCTAAGGAAGGTTGCCTATTTCCATGTGCATATACAGAAACTGTCAAAAAGGAAGATTGAACCCGAATAAAAAAAAAAATCACAATTGTAATACAACTGTGCATATTTTTAACCTATGTTAAATAATTTGGGTTTCTGTCTACTCGGTCCACATGGTATGGGAGGTATGGGCAGACAGCTGACTGAGAGGCTGCAGGATCCTGACATTGCTTTGGTCATAGGTGAAATGCTTTACAGGCTGCAGTGTAAAAAAATAATAACTGCACATATTTCTTTGTATATTTTGATGATACTGGATATACCAAGAGGTCATTGCTAAGGCTACTTCCACACTGAGCGGCAGCCGCGGTAAAACCCCGCTAGTTCTAGTGGAGTGTTACCAGTGATAGGGCTCCGCTATGTGGGTGGGAGAGCTGCACTTTTAACCCCCCACAAGGGGTTAAAAAGAGGTTAAAAGTGCTGGCGCTCATCGCTACCGAGGTGGCGTGCAGCTGCTTCGGAAGCGCTTGGCATTCATTTCAATGGCAGGGGCGGTAGAGGAGTGGTATATTACCGCTCCCCTCACCGCCCCAAAGATGCTGCTTGCAGGACTCTATGTAAGGTCCTGCAAGCGCACCGCCCCAGTGTGAAAGCACTCAGGGCTTTCACATTGGGGTAGATTGGGGGGATTTTTAAGGCGCTTTACAGATGCTATTTTTAGCTAAATAGCGTCTGTAAAACGCTTCAGTGTGAAAAGTAGCCTTAACGCCCATTTTTCCTGCCTTCTCTAGTTTGATTATAATTGCCGGGCAGATGACATCTTGATATAAGGCTGGTTTAGCCGTTTGGCTATGCCCCCTTGATCACAACATCATTAACATCACTACACATGTTTTTACCTGCAAAAATATGTGCATTTATTTATTTATTTATTGAAAGCTGAACTTATCCTTTAATAGTAGTTGGCAAATCAGAGATCTGTCCTGTAAGAGTAATGAAAAAGAAATGGAAAATAATGAATTACCAATGCACAAAACATTCATAATGTCTCAATAATTACTAATTATAACTGTGCCAAATGTGTGAAATATGTGAAACATAAATAATAATAATAAAAAATCTGAATTATGGTATTAGAAAATGTTTTTTTTTTATTTATTTTCATGGACGTCATCAAAAAATGAACATGTCCATCTAACTAGGAGAAAATAAAAGCAAACAACTTTAGCCCCCCATTTACATTGGTGCAACTTGTCATGTGATTTAACATGTCCAGATTGCATGACAAAATTCGCACCCTATTGTCGCCAATGGAACTATTCAAATTGTTGCAATGTCGACTTTGCGGTGCAGCACCGATTTAAAAAAAGTTCCTGTACAATTTTTTTGTGATTTCAGGTGTGACTTGCATAGGCATCTGTGCATGAAGTCTCACAGATGTCAGCCAAATCGCACCTGAAGTCACACTGACCTGAGGCTTATTTAACATACAAAAAAATGTATTTTCATTGGAATAATATTTCCAATGAACAGTTTAAGATTAATAAATAAGACCTACTCTATAAAACATACTGTTTAATACAAATTGCCTTTTAGCACATTTTATTTTGTATGTATGACATATATGGCTGTAAATATGTATAAATATAAATGTCTTGTTTTGTTGTATTTTGTTTTCTAAAAGTTTTGCATGTTTCTTCTCTTGAGAGCATTTTCACTGTCACCATCTGGATTACTTATAGAATATTTCAAACCCAAGAATACAAACATTTGCTTCTTGAATTGTTTCTTTGTTTCTTTCTCACCAGACCAGTTCATTTTATAATGTTTGGTAATTTTAATTATGTTTCCAGACAATTTCAGTGAAGTAGCAATGAACTTCTAGCAGCTGTAATCAATCATTTCAAGAAGCCTGTTATGTGTAATTAGAAGAACTTCATATTGTTTCAGTGCCGTCCGTCTCTCAATCATGTGTCTTGATTGTTCAATGCAAATAGTGTCGTCATCCAGGTGTGAGCCTGAAAGTGCAGCTGTTCAATTATAGCTCAGGTATTGGCTTTGTACTATCTGCTGTGCATTTGTTCAGAGGAAAGACTTTGAAGAATGCTATTTTTGTTTATTTGCATTTTTAATCTGTTCTCATTGAGAATTTAGTACAGCAGGAAGAAAAATCCAAAAATCATCCAAAATCAAATTAAACTGATGTTGGTACCATTTAAAAGAAATACTTATAACTGGATTGATTTCAAAAGTCTTATCTTTTTCCATAAAACCAAACTTACTGGGGATTATAACAGAGACGTTATACGGTAATAAGTAAACCATAGTTGTTCGTTTAATCTAACAATGTCCCTCTCTGTACCTTTGTAAAATCTTTCTTTAGACCGTCGTATTAGGGGTCATTCAAACCAAAATACCTTTTTCTATTCTGAAAACTTTAGTTAGGTCAATATTCATAAAGAAAATTTACCATGGTTGTAGTCAAATTAAACTAAAACCTACTAAAAACCTAAAAAGAAGGACGACATGATTTAAGAGTTACTCTTGTCTAATTTTTACGTTTATTTGTTTTT
>BLSH010011539.1:0-11406 GCA_018402905.1 Glandirana rugosa
CCATTTGTTGAGCGGCATTCGGGCCTACCATATAACGTTAAAGGTTCTGTCGGCTACTTGCACCTGAGGAAGGTGTTTCACTTGTGCATGTAGCTGGCACAGATCAACCACATCCTCTCCTTGCAACAGGAGCTTCACCAACACCACCAACACCAGCAGCACCACGATCACGTCCCTTATTTGACGCTCTCCTCATTCTGGACACAAATGTACTATTTAGCACAAATTTATATAATTTTTTAAACCGGCAATGAAGACGCACTTTTTAATTCTGTGCAAGAAATGCACAGCAAGGTGCAAATGTACTATGTAGCACTATTTATTTTTTTATTTAAACCAGCAATGTCGACGCACTTTCATTTTGTGCAAGAAATGCACAGCAAGGTGCAAATGTACTATATAGCACTATTTTTTTTTTTTAAACCAGCAATATCGACGCACTTTTTAATTTTGTGCAAGAAATGCACAGCAAGGTGCAAATGTAATATGTAGCACTATTTATTGTTCTTTTTTTTAAACCAGCAATGTAGACGCACTTTTTAATTTTGTGCAAGAAATTCACAGCAAGGTGCAAATGTACTATGTAGCACTATTTTTTTTTTAAAACCAGCAATGTCAACGCACTTTTTAATTTTGTGCAAGAAATGCACCGCTGGCCGCAAATGTAGTATTTAGAATATTTTTTTTTTTTCTAAACCAGCAACGTAGACGCACTTTTTATTTTTGTGCAAGAAATGCACCGCTGGGCGCATATGTAGTATTTAGAATATTTTTTTTTTAAAACCAGCAATGTAGACGCCCTTTTTATTTTTGTGCAAGAAATGCACCACTGGCTGCAAATGTAGTATTTAGAATATATTTTTTTTAAACCAGCAATGTAGACGCATTTTTTAATTTTGTGAAAGAAATGGCCTGCTGGCCGCAAATGTAATATTTTGCACAAAAAAATATATATATATTTTTTTTAATTTGTTTAACTGCAATGTAAAAGCAGTATTTAAATATGCCAAAATGTTGCCAACTGAACTAACAGAACACAATTAAAGTAGTGTCTGTGACACACAAGCAGTGTAAACGCCCACCTAACAAACAGAAAAATTGCTTAGGTTTTATATGAGGCACTTTGCTTAGCAAACAAAATGTACTCTAGCAAACAAAAATCTCCTCTAGCACCCACCCACCAATAAATCACAGTTTTTAACATATTTTCTAAAGCCAATCTGTCCCTCACAGCAGCAGCATATTCTCCCTACACTAGTATGAGATGATATGACATGCAGCACTACGTGACTGCATCTTATATAGAGGCTGGGTCACATGATGCACTGGCCAATCACAGCCATGCCATTAGTAGGCATGGCTGTGATGGCTTCTAAGGGCAAACGAGTGAAATGCTTGTTGATTGGCTGCCCTGCAGCTATTCAACAGGCGTGAAAAAGGCGCAAAAAATACCCAAACCCCGAACCCAGACTTTTTCTCAAATGTCCGAGTTCGGGTTAGCTCAACTTTACAGTTCGGGTTCGCTCAACTCTAGTAATGATTTGTTTGTTGTTTGTTGTTGGCTTTATGGGTCAGTTCTAATAATTAGAACAGACCCAAGTGGGGGAATGTTGTGTAACATTTCATATACACAATTTTTATAATATTTACATTGGTATGGTTTAGGTCCTAACACAGCTGGCAGGCAAGCTGCATTACAATTGCAAAGGCCCACAGTTACTTGCAGGGGGTTGTGGAATGTAGATAGGGTGGTCAAACTTCAAAGGAATAGTACAAAAAGTATTTATTGATGCTAATTAGACTTGAGGGGGTTCACTGTGGCTTGTTTATCTGGTAAACACTAATGTGAGGTTAGGAGAACCCCCCCCCCCAGTGTGAGACTAGCACTTAAAGTGGACATTCAAGCTGGCAGGGTCAGTTCACTTTTTCTCCATGAACACGAGGGCACAGGTCTAGATATGGTCTAGTTGGAATGGGACTCTGAAGGCTACTATTCCTTATCAATATTTACCTCTGATGGATTTTGATCATCTGTTGCAAGTATTATGAACTTCGTTTTTATGTATTGGAAGTCAATAAATGCTACTCTCTGGAAGAATTGATCGATTGCTGTGGGAACAACTACAATGATTATAACTAAATAATAATAACATTCATTCATCCGCCACTACATCACCCATAGTTATTCCAGAGGAAGGCAAAAAAGCCCATAGCAGGGGACAAAAATCCTTCCTGATCCCCAGAGAGACACTCAGATATTGCCTGGATCAACTTTACCTATAAATGTTAGTACCCATTTATATTATTTAGATTTGCGAAAGAATCAAGGCCTTTCTTAAAGCAATCTACTGAGCTGGACAGAACCACCTCTGGAGGGAATCTTGTAAGGGTCTTGTAAATTACCCCCCCCCTTAATTATGTACTTAGTTTGTCCTGTGCTTAACTTAATTTAGAGTGCTTCTTAAACATTGGCTTTGTAGCTGACAAGTTTTAATATGTGGCTGTGACGAAGGCGGGTATCAGATCGCTGCCCTCCTCACCGACGGGTGGCCGAGGACCCCCTTGATCTAACACCGCGCTTGTCATGAACATGACAATGCCACTCTCAGCTGCTTTCAGCACAAAGATTTCCCAGTTTGCGGGACCACCATCTAAATGCAACCCGCCTGAGAGTGATTGTTACCGGGCTAATTCAAACCCTCTCTCTGCCACCACTAACCTTTGATTGGGAGTGTTAGGTCTCCAACAATTTCGCAATACCAATGATTTTAGAATAACCACCTGTAACACACGCTGTCACCGCAGACAGGTATATTCAGAGGCGTTATTTTTTAAAAACAGTAGCGCTCTTCAAAGGCACAGATTCGTGATAGCTGCATTAAGAGCTTTAGGGACAAACTTAGCACTTTTCAGAATAAGGTTTAATAATGAAAAGGTCAAGTTTTAGGTGCAGTAAAATATTTACAGAAAAATAAAAAGAATGTTACAAAGCAATGAGACAAAATATACAGCAGCAAAGAAACAGAATGGAGATACTTGCTTTTGAAATGTCCGTGACCGATCAGTGCTCCGAAGATGATTCCCTGGTTCTTTGATGTTGGTTCGCTGATGGAAAATGAGAACTGGAAGTTGGTTTTAGCAGTCCCTTTTTCTCTGGCTGACAACGGGTGGGGCCGTATGCCTCTGACCACTCACATGAGTTAGGCAGATTCTTAGGCGGGTCGTGAAATACAATCTTCCCTAATTCACAAGTTCTGTATGATAAATCATATTTCGCGATTGGGCCGCCCGGCAAAACTCATATTAAGCAAATCAATTTCAGCACACAGAGTGCTTTTAAATGAATATAGGGTTCTGAGACCTTCTGGGACCCGGAGCAGGGATTACACCAGTTCTGCCTCTCCTTATGTTCAAAGGGTATGACGTTTATATTTGATTCATTCGATTTGAAATTCTGCGTTCAAATATGTACGTGTTATCGCTATGTCATGTTCCTAACTGAAGTTATGAATGGTATGTATTTTTGGTGCGTTTTAAGCAGGGAAGGGGTCACTCTGGGCCAGAATTGCCTGTATGATTTAAAACCCTCTGCAATTCCCTAAGTTCCCTTGATCTTTGTTAACTAAGTTTATGGCTGTTTAAAATAAACACAAGCAGACCTCTCTTCCTGGCTTTTCAGATAACAAGGCCAGGTGGTCTTTTGAAATCTATCTGGAACAGGAAGGGAGGGGGGTGTGTGAGGAGCTTGTAGTAATAGCTGCCGGCTTGTTAAAACTTAGCATTCCGTTCTCCTGACGAAATGGGGTCCCCTTACAAGATGAAGTCACTTCTACGTGTGTCTTGCGTGTGATATCATTATTTCATGTGTGTCTCACACGTGATATCATCACAGTGGCAACATTGTTATTATTATTATCATAGAAAAGATGATACTGAACATGAGAAAGATTACTTTAGGTGGATTGGAGAAAAGCCCAGAAAATGTTTACCAAAATGTAATCATAAATACTGATACAGTAAATATGTCTGGGAACTAGTATGAAGATTGTACAATAATACACACATATATATCCTTTAAGAATATGTGTATTAATCACTTTAAGGTGTTATTAAGGGTGACAAACATATGTATAGTAATAATTCTATGAAAGTGGGTTTGTCTTTAACCACTTCAATACAGGACACTTTCACCCCCTTCCTGCCCAGGCCATTTTTAAGCTTTCAGCACTGTCACACTTTGAATGACAATTGCGCGGTCATGCTACACTGTAACCAAGTGAAATTTTTATAATTTTCTTCACACAAATAGAGCTTTCTTTTGGTGGTATTTAATCACTGCTGGGGTTTTTATTTTTTACTATAAAAAAAAGAGACTGAAAACTTTGAAATAAAAGTTTTTCTTAGTTTTGTCAGTAAATTTTGTAAATAAGTAATTTTTCTCCTTCACTGATGTGTGCTGATGAGGCAGCGCTGATGGCCACTGAAAGGCTGCACTGATGGGCACTGATGAGGTGGCACTTATGGGCACTGATTAGGGGGCACTGATGAGGAGGCACTAATATGCTGCACTTATGGGCACTGATGGGTGGCACTGGTGGGCACTGATGGGTGGTAAGGGTGGCACTGGTGGGCAATGATAGGTGGCACAGATGGGCACAAATAGGCAGCACAGATAGGTGGCACTGATGGGCATTGATGGGCAGTATTGAAGGGCAGCAGTGATGGGCATTGATGGGCAGCACTCATAGCCAGCACTGACTGGCATCAACTATTGGGCACTGATTGCTGGCATATGTGGGCACTGATTGCTGGCACTGGTGTGCACTTGGAGGCACTGATTGCTGGCACTGGTGGCACTAATGGTAATCAGTGCCCTGATTACATCCCTAGATGTCCCCTGTGAGGAGATACCACTGATTGGCTCTCCTCACCACACACTCTGTCAGTGTTAGGCGAGGAGCGCCGACTACCGGCACTTTCTTGTTTTCATGTAACCGGCTGCTCTTTACACAGATCAGGGTTGCGCCGTGTCCTGGCAACGCGGCATGACCGCGATCAGTGCTGCGCGCCCCCTAGGGCACCAAGGAGCGTGCTTTCTGGGATTACGTCATATGACGTCGTCCCAAAACGAGAGCCGCACCGCCCCACCCGGGCGGGCGGGCGGCAAGCAGTTAATGATGACAAGCAATGGGTGGACTTTTTTTGTATTGGTTTGTATTGGTGTAATGTTGTAAATATCGCTTGGTCATATCTTGATAATATATTGTATTTAAGATACTGAACCAGGAAATAAAGAATGAGTGATGCATTATTCTGTATCCATGTGTTGACTTTAGTCTGCATTGCTCCCCACAGAGCTCTGTGTGTGTGTGTGTCTAGGAGTGAGGAACGGAGAGTGTCGGCACAGTTTAGTATAGGAGTAATATATAGGGAATACATCCTTAATGATAGAAAGGTATTAGTAACTTGTTGTAAGTTAGGTTGGAGTATACTTTCAGTTTTGGTGCCAGAAGATTGGGTAGGTAGAGGCCACCTTTTTGGTTGCCCTCCTATAACGGACTCATAGCGGGTTAGAGTTAGAAAAGAACCGGATGGCAGCTGCTTCAATGCATATGTCCTCTACGGATGTTCAGGAGAATAGTTAGAAGAGAACTGGATGGCAGATGAATATGTCCTCTCCGGTTGCTCAGAAATGCACAAAAATCTGCTTAAAACACATATTGTCCGTAATTTTAGCAGTGTTTTTAGTATTAGTATTTTTGCGGGGTTGGACATGGCCATTTGAGGTCCGTGCGATAAGCTGTTTAGTGCATATTGTCGCACTCGATTGCCTGCCCTTCTCGGACAAGAGCCTCAAGCGCTGTGATAGTGCTGAGAGAAGCATTGATGCTTGGAGCCCATGTAGGCCTTGGAGCCCATGCAGAAACCATGAAGCTTGGAGCTTGTGGAGATATTAAGAAACCTAGGCAGGTAGGGATATGTCAAGGAGAGACATAAGTAAGATAGGGAACCCCCTTCCACACACCCAGGCAATTGAGTGGTAAGTGTTTATGTGTGTATGTTTGTGAATAACCTTAAAGTGATAAGAGTTTATTTTATTCATGCAACTAGTATGTGTTAAGTAGCTTTATTGATAGGTTTCTAGGGACTGTTAGGGTGCACCACTTTCCTCGGCAAAGTTTTGTCTGCCCAGAATCTTGCGAATGTCATTAGGCAGCTTGACAGAGTCAGTATAGCATATTTTTGAGTGTGACAACTTTAGGTGTTGAGAGAGATGCCTGGCTGGTTGATCACCCTAGCCAGTGAGTAGTTGCGCTCTCAGAAATACATAAGGCCTGCTCTTATAATCTGTTTTTTTTTCTTCTAAGATGAAGGATTCTTTCGATAAATAGAGTATCACATTTATCTATAGCATCATTTAGGGTGTTAAGAAAATATATATTTATACAGAAATTATGAAAGGAAAGGGTTTTTACCATGAAAGCTAGAATTAAAGAATTAACTAAAATGAGAAAGCAAAAAAGATAAAATGCTGAAGAGAATAACCAAAAAGGTTGCTGAAAATAATAACAGAAATGAGACTAAGACTTTTTAAGACCCAGACAGTTGAGGGATCTGTACAGCTCCCTTTTGAGCAGGAGAGAGTTAATTCTCTCCCCCCTGATTGGGAAGGGTCACAGGAAATGACAGAAAATGTACAGCTAATAAAAGATTCAGGAAGGTTCAGAATTTGCTCAGTTGTTGAAGGATACAGTGGCCCTGATTTACTATACCTCCCAAATCTACTCCAGCAGTGCCTTAAAATAACTCCCAATTAAAGGCAATTACAACTTCAACTCTCACAGATTGGAGTAAAATAGCACACATGCGGCCTCTATTTGCCTGTGAAGATGCCTCTCAGGTTACATGTTCTAAGTGCTTGATGTTGGCTGGGATTGAACTTGTGGTTTCAGTATTCCTCCATTTAATACTTGTATGCAAGTTCCTTGCCATAAAAAAAAAAAATAAATTACCACCCCTCTCTCTAATTTTAACAGCCTTAGCCACAGGAGACATGTCTGAATAGAAAAAAAAAGTTTCTATTTTTTTTTTCAGGAGCAGTGATTTTAATAATGGTTAAAGTGAAAAAAAAATATTCCTTTAACCACTTCAACCCCGGAAGGAATTCACGCTTTAGGACCTGAGCACTTTTTGCGATTTGGCACTGCGTTGCTTTAACTGACAATTGCGCGGTAGTGCGACGTTGTACCCAAACAAAATTTGTGTCCTTTTTACCCACAAATAGAGCTTTCTTTTGGTGATATTTGATCTCCTCTGTGTCATTTCTGATCACCGCTCTAAATAAAAAAAGAGCGACAATTTTTCAAAATAACCAGTTTTTCTTCTTTTTGCTAAAAAACAAATCCAATTGTAAAAAAATAAAAATCATTATATTCTTCCTCCTATCTTTGTTAAAAAAAAAAATCGCAATTGTTTTGTTTGCGCAAAAGTTGCTGCGTTTAGGGATGATGCAAATTCATTTCTGGAGTTGTATTTTTTACATTTTTTACTAGTAATGGCGGCGATCTGTGATTTTTTGCAGCACTGCAGTATTGCGGCAGACATGTCGGACCATTTAGACATTTTTTTTGGACCATTGGCATTTATACAGTGCTCAGTGGTCTAAAATGCACTGCTTACTGTAGAAATGCCATTGGCAGTGAAGGAGTTAACCTGGAGAGGGTTAACTGTGTTCCCTATGGGGTGTTCTAACTGTATGGGGGGCTGGGCTGGCAGGGGGAGGGAAGTGATCACGGCTTCCATATAAAGGAAGACTGTGATCATCGCCCTTCCCCCTCTGTCCGAACGTCTGTCTGTTGTCTGTTTACATACATGGACCTCCGTTCTTTCACTGAAGAGGGGCCATCGCGGGTAGCCAGCGGCGATCGAGTCTGCCCTACCCGCTCCCTGACCCCCCCAGAACACAGTGAGCATGCGAGATTGCCTCCGGCAGCATGCATGTGCTCACAATGCTAGGCATCTCAGCTGCCGTCAGGTGAGGGCGGTTTGCGATAACGAACCACTTTGCCGCCGTCACGCTACGGCGGGCGGGTGGCAAGAGCTTAAATATCGTGCTTGACGGGTCCCCTTAGTATGGATCTTTGTGATGTTTAGAACAGTGGCACTGCAAAATGACATTTGTAAAGGAAAAATTGTCATTTAAAATCGGTCGTGGCTGGAATGTTTTGCTGGTTCCCAGCAATATAGATGAAGATCACTGAAAAAGCATTGCGCTGGGGGTCTCCCCCAGTCCTTACCAGGCCCTTCGGGTCTGGTATGGATTTTAAGGGGAACCCCACACCAAATTGTTAAAAAATGGTGTTGGTGTCCCCCCAAAATCCAAACCAAACCCTTATCCGAGCATGCAGCCCTGGCATGGCAGGGGGGGTGGGGACGGATGGGTGCGCCCCTCCGAACCTTACCAGGTCACATGTCCTCAACATGGGGAGGGTGCTTTGGGGTCTGGTTATGTTTTTGGGAGGACCCCTGTGCCTGTTTTTTGTTGACTTTGCTGTGGGGTTGCCGTTTAAATCCATACTATACCTGAGGGGCCTGGTTTGGATTTTGGGGTGCCCTTATGCATTTTGTCAAATTAAATTGAGCGCGGGGTTCTCCTTTAAATACTTACCAGACCCAAAGGGCCTATTATGCGCCTGGGGGTGTGACCCTACTCCGTTTTGGGGGTTTGACTTAAGCATGGCGTTCCCCTTAAAATCAAGGACACACCTGCAGCACCCCATAATGTTGAATATGTATGTACCATTGCATACATTTACAAACTAGTATGGAAGCCCCAAAAAGGTTGGTAATTAGCATCTGCATCGTTTTCAACATACAATGCGAATTTGAAGCAGGTGACATCTGGGAATCAAACCCATAGAACCAACTGTGGAAGGTAGATGAGCTAACCACTACACTGCCCAGCTGAGCAGAATTAAACATACAAAACCACAAGCAATAATGTTTGCCTGATTTAAATTGGAGCTAATAAAGGTTTGGCATTTCAATTCTAATAACAACCATGCTCATACTGATGTGGCATTGCCTATTAGTGGTTTGTCTATTTTCTGCATATGCTGCTGAGTAGAATGCAAGCTTTCAGTAGGTAATACCATCTGGGTCATATTAAGGCATTTGAACACAATTATATTGAGAAAATACCTTTACTAATGTTTGCTGGTGTCACTATTTGATCTTAAAGGCATGGCGTTCCCCTTAAAATCAAGAACACACCTGCAGCACCCCATAATATTGAATATGTATGTACCATTGCATACATTTACAAAATTAATAGTATGGAAGCCCCAAAAAGGTTGGTAATCAGCATCTGCATCATTTTCAACATACATTGCAAATGAGCAGCAGGTGACGCCTGGGAATCAAACCCATGGAACCAACTGTGGAAGGTAGATGAGCTAACCACTTCACTGCCCAGCTGAGCAGAATTAAACATACAAAATCCAAGTAATAATGTTTGCCTGGTCTTCATCTTACAGTGTTTGCTAAATGTACATTTAAAAACAAAGACATTTAGCAATCTGATTGCATAATGCATTCGCAGCTTACGTCTAGGAATTTGAACAAAGAGGTCACATACATGATTATTTGAAAACATTTTTATTTATTCAAGCCACTCATGGAGCAATGTAGCCAGCCACTGCTTTTTGCACAGATTTGGGAAACATGCAGGACTCTGATATCTGGTGCAGGTTCTTGCCCAAACAAGAAGCAATTATGCACCCCCACCAGCTGCATACAGGAAAGGCATGGCCAGGTTGCTGGGCAGCTTCCAAGCCACATAGGATGTGCCAGGCTATTTATGCAGGTCATAGATGCCAGTTCTTGCCTTGTATCACAAACGATCCACTTTCCACAAATGAAGATGAGTGCAGGATATAAAGGTGCTTTTCTACCACCCTGAACCAAAAGCAGTACCACTCCTGTAAAATGTGAACAATGGATAATTGACATTTCATCATGACAATCAATTCTCATTGCAGCCTAGCTTGAGTTTATGTTACAGTTTTTTCCAGATCAGGACTGATGCTAGCAATGATTGCCCTAGAACATTCTTTACAAAGGCAGAAGTGTTTGTACCTTCATGGCTTCTATGTATGAATGTAACAAATATTCTCTAGCCAGCAGCCCCCACAGCCACTCAAATACTTACCTGAGCTCCATCACTATGCAATAATGGGCACAAGAGCCTTGGCTGTATGTGTACTCATTCTTCAGATTAGCAGAGGCAGCAGTAACTGCTATTGGCTAACAATGCATGGGGTGGAGGGCAGAGCTAGGAGTGTCTATGTTGCCACCACGAGGTGGCTCATCAGCAAGGCTTGGGTGACCTCCAAAACAAGCTGTGTGCTCTGTGTGCACTTGACTGGGGTAGGGCCCAGGAACTCCAGCATCATCACCCATGAAAAGAAATATCATGCCTGCTCTGTTGCTAACCACTGCAGTGAGCTGGTAAGTTCAAGATTTGACTTTTTTTAGCAAATACAAAAACATAAGATAAGATTTCAAAACACACCTGTTACGCCAGACAGTCATCCCAAAAAGATTCCCAGGGTACATGCCATGGCTGCCTAAACAGACGGATCCCCTGAAAATATAAAAACACATTTAGATACTTAGGTGAGGTTCTTGCTCATTTAACATATATACAGGTGGCACAGACAAAAGCAAACACCTACCAGGTGTTCCACTCCCTCTCCACTCTCTTCAAAATTGGCACACATTTCAGAAAAAAGGTTAGTGTTAGTGGGCAAGCAAACAGTGTTTTTCATGTTGACTACACACTAGATAAAGGGTCAATCCCAACTGGCATTTTTGTTAGCATCTGGGTTCCTGTGAGAACTAGCCTGCAAAGTTGTTATTTTTACACATTCTCAATCTCAATTCTAAAACGTACCTGTAAAGTAGCCAGCAATCAATTGATTCCGGGTGCCAATCCCACCAGTTGTGTTAGAGACTGGCAGCTGACGGACCTCTGGCTCCCTCTCCTCATCCTTCTTCCTGATTATAAACGAAAAAACAAATAAAAGGTCCCCTACAACCAATAGGTGTCGACTGCACCGATTACCAAGGTTAGTCCATGGGGGTCCCGGTCGGTGTTGTAGCGATGTTATCACGGAACGCCTCTTCGGCCCGGTAACAACTCGAATGATAACCGAATGACTTCAGGCCAAAGAGACGAACCGGTCCAGACCCCCCCTCGATGACATGAGAGGAGGTTTCCGAAGGTCCTAGTAGGAACAGACAACGTAAAACGTGTTATACACGGAACGTTCCCCACTAAGTACCCTCGACCTACTCCTCTCCCTCGGTCTCCAGGCAGTCGACGGTCAGAGATTGTGTTGACCA
>BLSH010011539.1:48539-62258 GCA_018402905.1 Glandirana rugosa
GTTATAACGTCGTCCTAAGTTGATTTGTAATTGGGGAAGGAATGGCCCGTGAATTTGGGGGGAGGACGGGTCTGGTTAAAAACCGAAAGTCGCGACAGCGTAAAACTTACTGTTAACGCGCCAGCACGCTGCAACATGGGTTTATTTTAAACGCAGGAAAAAAAGGGTGTGTATCTCGAAAGAAAACCACCATAAACTAGGGGAGACGCAGTAAAGACTAGCGGCGATATTTGTTTTTTACTCGCTGTTAAAACGTTTTTTCTTGTTATAAAAAATGAAAAACGATTTCATGTTTAGGTAATTTTTTTAATAAGTAGCCAAAATCGGCTATATATAAGAAGATGTATAAAAACCATTTTTTTTTTTAGCGTGTTAATGTTTAGTTGAATCCTGCTGCAATATTGAGTTTGAGAAAGATGTTCAATTGAATATATACATGTCTAGTAATAAAAACCGGCTATGAAACATTTTTATTTTCGCATGCTTGGGGACTTATGTTTGAATTTTTAAATGGCAAGAATGTTATTGTTAACACCTCCGGGGGGGAGGGGGGGGTCTTGAAAAAGACTTTATCTAGTAGTTTGATTCTGTGGTTATTCATGTTGACTGGAGAGTATCTGCCCCCTATTTGTACGTTTTGTTATTCTTCTTATTATAGAAAAGATGATATTGAACGTGAGAAAGATAACTTTAGGTGGTTTGGCGAAAAGCCCAGAAAATGTTTACCAAAATATAATCATAAATACTACTAAATATGTCTGGGAGCTAGTATGAAGATTGTACAATACATATATATATATATATATATATATATATCCTTTAAGAATATGTTTACTAATCACTTTAAGGTGTTACTAAGGGTGACAAACATATGTATAGTAATAATTCTATGAAAGTGGGTTTGTCTTTAATGATGGCAAGCAATGGGTGGACATTTTCTTGTACTGGTTTCTATTGGTGTAATGTTGTAAATCTCACTTTGTCATATCTTGATAATATATTGTATTTAAGATACTGAACCAGGAAATAAAGAACGAGTAATGCAGTATTCTGTGTTCATGTGTTGACTTTGGTCTGCATTGCTCCCCACAGAGCTGTGTGTGTGTGTGTGTGTGTCTAGGAGTGAGGAATGTAGAGTGCCGACACAGGTTAGTATAGGAGTAATATATAGGGAATACATCCTTAATGTTAGAAAGGTATTATTAACTTGTTATAAGTCAGGTTGGAGTATACTTTCAAGTCTATTCCACATTTTCACAGCTCTTACTGTGAAGAAACCTTTCCATATTTGGAGATGAAATCCCTTTTCCTCTAGGCATAAAGAGTGGCCCCTTGTCCTCTGTTTTGACCTTAAAGTGAATAACTCAACACCAAGTTTACTATATGGACCACGTATGTATTTGTACATGTTGATCATACCCCCCTTAATTTCCTCTCCTCAAGAGAGAATAAATTCAGTTCCTCTAATCTTTACTCATAGCTGAGCTCCTCCATGCCTCTTATTTCTTTGGTTGCCCTTCTTTACACTTTCTCTAGTTCCCCGATATCCTTTTTGTGAACTGGTGCCCAAAACTGAACTGCACATTCCAGATGAGGTCTTACTAATGATTTGTACAGGGGAAAAATTATATCTCTCTCTGGAGTCCATACCTCTCTTAATACAAGAAACGACTTTGCTCACTTTGGAAACCACAGCTTGGCATTGCATGCTATTAAACTTATGATTTACCAAAACCCCCAGATCCTGCTCCACTATGGATCCCCCCACTTGTACTCCCCCTAGTATGTATGATGCATGCATATTCTAAGCCCCCTGAGTGCCTAACTTTTCATTTATCTACATTAAACCTCATCTGCCAAATAGTCACCCAATTAAACAGTGCATTGAGGTCTGCTTGCAAGTTGGAGACATCCTGTAAGGACATTACTCCACTGCATAGCTTGGTGTAATCTGCAAACACTGAAATGGTCCTTTTAATCCCAGACCATATATCGTTTATAAAGATATTGAAAAATAAGGGTCCCAACACTGAACCTTGGGGTACACCACTGATAACCTTAGACCATTCAGAGTAAGAATTCATTCTTTTAGACAGTTTTCTATCCATTTATAATCTGATCTTTCCAAACCTGTAGACATTATCACCTTCCCCACCGCCTGCCGTGTATTCACGGTGGCAGTGTGGATGCATTGCGCGAATCGCCGTAAAAAGACGGCGATCTGCGAATGGCCGCTAGGGGGTGCACGCACCCGCCGCACTCCTGAGAAGTGTGCCCGCAGCTCGGGCGGACCCGATGTCCACCGGCGAGCTGAGATGAGCGGCCACAGGCAAAGAACGGGGAACCACCAATGTAAACACGGCGGTTCCCCACTCTGTTAGTGCAGGCATGAGTGATCTACTGATCCCTGTCACTGGGATCAGTTAGATCTCTCATGCCCATGGTAGCCCAACCCCCCCACAGTAAGAACACACCCAGGGAACATAGTTAACCCCTAGATCCCCCCCCTGCAGGTTAACCCCTTCACTGCCAATGACAGCTATACAGTAATCAGTGGATATTTAAATTTCTGATCACTGAATAAATGTCATTGGTCCCAAAAAAGTGTCAAAAATGTCCAACGTGTCCGCTGCAATATCGCAGTAGCGCTAAAAATCGCAGATCGCCAACATTACTAGCAAAAAAAAATAAAAACCCCAGAAATGAATTCTCACCATCCGTAAACGCGGCCACTTTTGCGCAAACCAATCAATAAATATCACAAATATGAGGAAGAATATAAATCAGCCAAAACCAGTGAAAAAAAATGTTTTTTTATATTTTTTTTTTGGATTTGAATTTTAGCAAAAAGTAAGAAATTTGGGTGTTTTTGCAAAATGGTCGCTCTTCTTTTGTTTATAGCGACGATCAGAAATGATGCAGAGGCAATCAAGTACCACCAAAAGAAAGCTCTATTTGTGGGGAAAAAAAGGACGCAAATTTTGTTTGGGTACAACATCGCACTACCGTGCAATTGTCAGTTAAAGCGACGCAGTGCCGAATCGCAAAAAGTGCTCTGGTCCTAAAGTGCGAAATTCTTCCGGGGTTGAAGTGGTTAATATTATTATACAGGATTTATATAGCGCCAACAGTTTACGCAGCGCTTTACAATATAAAAGGGGGACAATACAGGTACAATACAATAGAATACGAAAGGATTAAGAGGGCCCTGCTCATAAATGTTTACAATCTAAAGGGGGGGGAGGGACTTTACCTTACACATTAGCTGTGTTTGGGGAACTGTGTCAAATGCTTTTGCAAAATACAAGGTATACCACGTCCACAGCCACCCCTCTGTCCAAGGTTTTATTTACCTCCTGATAGAAAGAAATCAACTTCTTTCTTTCATGAATCCATGCTGTCTTTTGCTTAAAATATTTTTTCCAGCAAGAACTCATCTATGTGGTCTTTTATTAAACTTTCCAGTATATCCCCAACTATAGAAGTTAAACCAATAGGTCTATAGTTACTTGGTAAAGACTTTGATCCCTTTTTAAATATAGGCACCACATTGGCCCTACCCCAATCCAGTGGTACTAATCCAGTCATTAATGAGTCCCTAAAAATTAGATACAATGTCTTTGAAATGACAGAGCTCAATTCTTTTAGGATCAGTGGGTGGATGCCATATGGTCCAGGTGCTTTATCCACTTTTATTCTGTCTAAATATTTCTGGACCATATCACTTGCAGAGCCATTGCAGATCATTTGTGGCTATGTCACTACCACCTCCAATATGGACATGAGCTCCCCCATGCTCCTTTGTGTACACAGAAATGAAGAAGGTATTTAATAAATCTGCCTTGACTTTGTCTCCAGTCACCCACTGTAGATTATTTTGTAAAGGGCCTACATGCTCAGACCTTTGAATTTTTGCGTCCTTGATTTTCTTTTTACATATTCTGTTATATTCTTTGTAACATTTAAATGATGATTGCGTTCCTTCATTTTTATATTTTTTAAAAGCTCTTTTCTTATTATTTATAGCTTTTTTAACCACTTGCCGACTGCTCGCTGTGGATTGACTGCGGCAAAGTGGTTTGAAGATGGGGCTTTTGGTCGCTCACCAATCCACTGTGTTGTCCGATGGAGCCTGTTTGTACGGGGGCCTTCCCAGCAGGTCGTCCTTGCTCCCTCCGCTTGTCCTCCGTCCCCTTGATGTGCAGGTCATCCCTGGGTGGGCAGATAGTAGCAGGGTGTATAGTAACCCTTCCAGGGGATATGTTGAGGTGTGGAACGTCGCTGGATGATGCTGGGCGGTTGCTATATGTCCCGGTCCGAGCAGAGCTGAGGAATCAAGCGGCCATCTCAGTCCGCAGCAAGCCACGCCCCCAAAAATCCCCCCATTATTATCACTGTCCCAGCCCTTGCAGCCCTTCCCGGCTGTGCAAGGAGCTGAGTCTTCACCTCCTCATTAACATTGGGTGGCCTATAACAAACTCCAATGATTAACTTTAAACTATGCACATCTATATGCATTTCCACCCATAATGCTTCAGCCACATCATACTCTCCTTCAACTAGGTCCTCTTTCACACTCGCTTTGAGGTCACTTTTCACATAGAGACAGACACTGCCACCTTTCTTTTTTACCCTGTCTCTCCAAAAGAGTGCTTAGCCAGGAATATTAATAGCCCAGTCATGTGATAAATGAAGCCAAGATTCAGCAATACCAATTACATCATAGCTCTCCTTATGCACCAGAGCTTCCAACTCACTTATTTTGCTTGGCAGACTTCTGGCATTGGTGAACAAACACTTTAATGCATTATTATATTTTACTCTGGTGTTTTGCATATCTTTTTTAGAAGTACAAATAGCATTATAATTTCCTATGGTTGTTTGCAACATGGGAACCTTCTTTTCACCTGCCATAACTCTTCCCCCATCCACCCTCCATTGGTTTCTGACCCCTAACTGACCTGTGTGCCCGATTGAATTCTGGTTCACCCTCAACCCTCAATCCTAGTTTAAATACTCCTCCAACCTTCCCATAAACCTCTCCCCCAGCACAGCAGATCCCCTTCCATTCAGGTGAAAACCATCTTTAGCACATAGGTTGTACCCCAATGAAAGATCAGCCCAGTGCTCTAGAAACCCAAACCCTTCCTTCTTACACCAGATCTTTAGTCATGCGTTCAGTTTTCTAATCTCACCCTGTCTTTCCTGTGTTGTGCATGGCACAGGCAATATTTCAGAGAATATCACCTTGGAGGTCCTTCCCTTCAACTTGCAGCCTAGTTCTTTAAAATGATTCTTATGGAACCTCCACATTCCATGTATTCTGTCATTGGTTCCAACATGGACCAAGACAGCTGGGTCGTGCCCAGCCCCTCCCGGTAATTTATCAACCCGGTCCACCACATGCCGAACCCTAGCATCAGGGAGACAGCAAACCATTCAGTTGAGGCGATCCTGGCGATCCTGGTGACAAATTATTCTATCAGTCCTTCTGATTATAGAATACCCTATTACTGTCTAGGCCTACCTGCAACACACCCAACATCCATACTAGATGGGCTGCTTGCTCTCCCGGTTGTTAGGGGTAGCAGTGACATTCAGGGCTGCCACCTCTGTGTTTTCCACCACCACAATTTCACTCAACTTGGCAAATTTGTTTTGGTGCACAAACACAGGACTGGCCTTCCATTTCTGTGAGCCCCACCACTCCCTCTAACTACATTAACCCATCTTCCTAACTGATAATCCTGACGTACCCTCCACATCAACCCCACTGACCACCTGCTCAGCGAGCAGAGGACCCCTTTCAAGGTTGTCCTTTCTGCTCAGTGTTGCAACTTGTTCCTCCAGATCTCTAATGTGAGCTTCCAGAAAGGCAACCTGCTCATATCTGTCACAGCGGTATCCACCCTGGAGCTGTTGCACCAATTTTGCATACATGTTGTACACTGTGCACTGAGCAAAACCTTCAAACCTGCTAGCACTCATTTCCCAGTTACAATATCATTTCTTATAGGAAGTTTAAGATGTTACTTACAGGTTAGAAGACTCCTGTCTTAACTCCTGTTTTCAGCTCCTGGTTAACTCTCCACTTTAGTTCAAAATTCCACTTATGTTCACTAATTACAGATGCAAGCCACCATCAGCATGGGGCGGCTCCAAGTGAGTTGAATAGGAACTTATGTACACTTGTAAACAATTAACCACTCTCCTTGATTAGCAGACTAAGAAAAAAAAGTGTGCTGTTTAATCACTTGCCCACTGGGCACTTAACCCCCCTTCCTAACCAGACCAGTTATCAGCTTTCAGTGCTCTCACATTTTGAATTATAATTACTCAGTCATGCACCACTGTACCCATATGAATTTTTTTGTCCTTTTTTCACACAAATAGAGCTTCTTTTAATCACCACTGGGTTTTTTTATTTTTTTCACTATAAATAAAAAAAGACCGAAAATTTTGGGAAAAAAATGCATTATTCTTTGTTTCTGTTATAAAATTTTGCAAATCTGTAATTTTTCTTCATAAAGTTTGGCCATTTATACTGCTACATATCTCTGGTAAAAATATAACCCAAATTAGTGTATATTATTTGGTCTTTGTGAAAGTTATAGAGTCTACAAGCTATGGTGCCAATCAATCACTGAAAATATAGAAAAGAAAAGCGGTATGCGCTGCTATGGTGTGAAATGCCTGGTTACTGCTTCCACTGATTGTGCGTCACACAAACAAAGTAAATTAGTACACACGGTTCGACGATCGCATACAACAGGTCGTACTCATGACCGTTGTATGCGAAACCGATCGTTCGTATGCGTGATTTGAACATACGATGGTCGTACAAGGGAGTTGTATGAGCAGACTAGAAAACTTGGTCGTACCAACAAGCTCTCATATGACCGTTGTATCGTGTGTACAGAGCAGTTGGTACAACAAAGTTGTATTGTGCAAAACACGAATGCCCAAAGTCAGGAATGGCTGGATGCTAATTACAATCACCTGAACGTTCTTTCCCCGGACGTACGATCGTGTAGTGCAGTCAGTATGCTGCATACAACAGCCAACATACGATTCGGCGAGATCGTACGTGCGATCGTCGAACCGTGTGTACGGGGCATCAGATAGTAGTGTGGATGCGCTACCAGTTGATAAGTAAAATGAAACACAATAAGATGTTAAAATAATAAGTGAACGTGACTACCTAAAAATATCACTTGATGATATATACTATATGTCCCAATCCAACAACAGAAGGAGCACTTACCATAAGCCTAATTTGACCCGAGCGGGGGTCGCTAATTAAGTGAAGTTTCCCACACCAAGGGAGTCTATGTTGAAGGTTTCCCACACTAAGCCTTTTTTTATTGGAAGTAACTTCTCTTCAAGTCCTGTGCAGTTAGCACTAGGTTATCCATCTTTCTGGTGCGATTATTATCGCTATTCTAGCATTTGTGCGGTTAGCACATTTTTGTTTAACCCCTTCCTTACTGGGCACTTAAACCCCCCTCCTGCCCAGACCAATTTTTGGCTTTCAGAGCTGTCGCATTTTGAATGATAATTGCGCGGTCGTGCGACGTTGTACCCAAATAAAATTTGCGTCCTTTTTTTCCCACAAATAGAGCTTTCTTTTGGTGGTATTTGATCACCCCTACGTCATTTCTGATCGCCACTATAAACAAAAAATGAGCGACAATTTTGCAAAAAAGAACAATATTTTTTACTTTTTGCTAAAGTACAAATCCATTAAAAAAAAATTATTCATCAGTTTTGGCCGATATATATTCTTCTACATATTTTTGGTAAAAAAAAAAAAAATCGCAATCGGCGTATATTGATTGGTTTGCGCAAAAGTTATCGCGTCTACAAACTGGGAATTGATTTATGGCGTTTTTTTTTTTTTTCTTTACTGGTAATGGCGGCGATCTGCGATTTTTATCGGGACTGCGATATTGCCGCAGAAATGACGGACATTTTTTACACATTTTCTAGACCAATGACATTTATACAGCGATCAGAAATTTAAATATCCACTGATTACTGTATAAATGTCATTGGCAGTGAAGGGGTTAACCTGCAGGGGGCAGTGAAGGGGTTAACAATATTCCCTGGGTGTGTTCTAACTGTGGGGGGGCGGGGCTGGCCGGGACATAACAGATCTAACTGATCCCAGTGACAGGGATCAGTAGATCTGATATGTCCCCTGTCACAGAACGGGGAACCGCCGTGTTTACATCGGCGGTTCCCCGTTCTGAGGCTTCTAAAAGACATCGGCGGGATGCGCGCGAGGAGTGTGCACAGGGGACGTCGTCCCGGCATTTCAGATCTGCGCTGGAGCTGTACTTCGGCAATAGCGCGGATCTGGAGTGGTTAATTTGGTTTGGTGCGATTAACACGTGGATTTCATATTATGTGCGGTTAGCACTTGGATTCCATCTTCAAGTGCGGTTAGCACTTCTTTGGGTTCATTTAAAGTTGTCCCAATCCAACAACAGAAGGAGCACTTACCATAAGCCTGATTTGGGGGTCGCCAATTAAGGTGAGAGTCCAATTCACCTGGTGGAGGGAGCACTTTGCACTTTGCTAGCTTGGAACTAGATTTGTTTAGCATGGTGGCACTATTTTAACTAGCACCTCATCCCTGATTTGATATTCAATAATTTAAAGGGGAGGAAGGGAGGAGAAGATAGGGAAAAATAGGGAAAGGGGAAGGGGAGGGCAAGGAAAGAGGGAAGGGGAAAAAAATGGGACTATTGCGGTGCAGAAATCGATTTGAAAAAATTATTATTACCAATGCTATAAAAATATAAAGTTTATTATTTCAACAATATAAATATAAAAAAAACCCAGAGAAAGAACTTCTGAGGTTTGTACAATAGAACACAACAAATGATTGATTTGTGCAGTTGGAAGCAACAGTGTAGTAGATAAAAATGGTTACAACGTTTTTAGAGGTCCGTATATGTATCCGTCCAACATGTTTCGCCTATAAGGCTTCCTCAGGGACTGCAGCGAACCGCACGTTATTATAATCTACTAAAGGAATAGAAAACAAAAAGCTATGCTTTAGAACAAACACACTGAATATGCATTGGACAACACACACAATTTGTACAGACTTGAATCACCTCCCACTGTCTGCACCCCAATCAAATGCCCAGGACGCCCGAGATCCGTCGTCACACCAGGAGAGAGAATTGCCTCAAACTGTTCATCATATGCTATAATGAAAGGATAGAAACCTTAAATCTATATATACTGATATAGGGGTTAATGGGGTCACCAAAAAAGGGGTCCAAAAGAAGAGGATTTTTGCACAATACCTGTTTGAGGAGAATTAATCTATTAGAACACTGCTTTCACAAAGGAAAGTGCAGGGTCCAATTTTTGAGTTTCAATAGGTGCGATGGTGTCACTAAAAAAGCAAACGATATATGTGAGAAAGGATTAATTTGCCTCAATGCAGCAGCGCACATCCATTCTCAAAAATAAGATATCTTGCCGTATTTTAGAGTCAAGTGTTTTACTTTCTCACTATAGTGACATCCCAAAATTATATATCAGGGTGGGATCATTCATGCTAACTTGCCATAATTTAGGGTCAAGTGCACGAATGATCCACCTTTTCACTATGGCAACATCACAACAGAGTATATAAGGGTTGAACCCCGCGTATTCAGTAAAGATAATAGTCAAACTTTCTTAACAGAAGAATAAATAGTGAGTGTGCTAATTTTTAAATTTATATATATATATATATATATATATATATATATATATATATATATCTCAAACACTAGCAAGCCATCTCACTTTAAATACAGCCAAAAATGCAAACAACTAATTGAATGGAAGCTCTTAGGAAAAATAAACAAAGCATGGCTAAAACATCTTTATAAAATCAAAGTGAGAAAAGTAAAATTGCCAAGCTTTCCAGATTCCGTGTCTTCAAAACATAACAGAGCCGCAACAACCCATATACAAAGTAGCTACATCGCAAAGTCTTTACATGTAACGAAAAAACAATAGAGTTTGTGCAAACAGTGAATATCTACCTTGTACTGTATACGACGAGCTTCACCGGGCGTCCCTGGAGGACAAACCGCAAAGTGCGGCCGGCTTTATGGGCAGTTAGCGCGCGTCGTGTGTGACGTCACAGACGCGCGCTCGGATGGAAGGGCAGACCGCGCATGCACCAATGGAAATCTCACGTCAAACCACAGCCCCCAGAAGGCCCCGCACACAAGTTGCACGCCCCAACAAGGAGGAGGGGCATAATGTGCGCGCGGCCTCCGAAGGCAGCGGAGAGAACCAGAGCAGCCAAAGGAAGCAAACGCAGGCCGCCCTGGATGCCACCAGGAGCAGTGGCGGCCATCCGTGCGAATGCACAAATGTCACCCAACACCCAGAACAGCAGACCAAGAGGGCCCAGGCAGGAAAAGAGGCACATCCCCGGACAACGGAAGGCAACATAGGACAAATCACCAATCAGTGCAATTAACATAACAATATACACACAAAATGCAGTCTGTATACAATGCAAGTCGTCCAACACATAATCATGCCAAAATTACATATAAACAAAATAGAATTCATAATGCATCATAACGTTGTACAAATGCATATACGAAAAAGGTTTCCATTGTTTCAAATAACAGTTTTAAAGAGATATACGTGAAATTCTCACCATACAGATCAATGAAAAGAAACAACTAAATAGATCATAAATCAAACATGGATCATCATGTGTGATAGGTATATAGCCAATATAATACATTTTTGAGTATTGAAATTTGTACTGAGAAATCAGTTTTTTCAGGTAAAATTTTCTACCAGATAAATGCACAGTAGCCCTAATTCTTACAAAGCACAGACTGAGACGGAACCCACCAAATAAGGCACGCCAAGTGGAAAGGTGTATACCAATACCTTAGGCTATAGAAAAGATGCAGAACTTATATTTTCATTAAGGCCTGGACTAGCAGTAGCTTTTAGTATATATATCCAACGTGCCTCTATCTGAAGGAGAGCTTTGTCTACACTTCCCCCTCGAAGACCCAGGGGTATATGACTCAAGGTCGCAAATTGAATTACCGTTGGATCAAAATCATGTCTCTTAGCCACATGTAAGTTTAAAGCTGTGGTAATTTGTTTTTTATATATAGGTGCCATATGATCCTTAATGCGCTTAAAGAAAGGGCGTTTAGTTTTTTTATGTAAAAGGCTCCACACCTGCAAAATGCTAAATAGACAATTCCAGCCGTTTGAAATGTAACATGGTGACTAATTTTGTGTATTTGACCATTGGGTAGTAAGACTTGTTGGGAATTCACAATGAATTGGCAGTACTGGCATCTGCCACAAGCAAAAGTGCCAGGTGCCATCAGTCTACTATTATTCGGGATCTCAAAATGGCTCCTAACCAGACGATCTCTCAGTGAACGGGCACGTTTAAATGTTACCTGAGGATAAGGTTGTATAAATGGAACTATTTCTGGATCAGCAAGTAATAAGGGCCAGTGCTTTTCAAGGATGGCTCTAAATTGCAAAATTAACCTACAAAAATGTTAGCCGATCTAATTTATCTCAGGCTCAAAAAGATGCTATTTTGTCTCTTCAACGCAATTCAAATATTATCATTAAACCAGCTGATAAGGGAGGTAATCTGGTGGTCATGAATCTAGAACAATATACCTCCATGTGCACTGACCTGCTATCTAATAAAGAATGGTATAGACCCATCACTAAAACAGTTGTTGACAATTTGTTTGCAACATATCGCAATATAATTTTCAAAGCATACCACAAGGGTACTATTGACAAAAGTACGTGGCAATTTTTGGATGTTAAAGACCCCATAATTCCCACATTTTATGAGCTACCAAAAGTTCACAAATCTTTAAAAACTCCTCCGGGAAGACCAATCATTTCAGGATGTGGCAGCATAGCAGAAAATGCTAGTCAGCTTGTAGACACATACCTTCAACCACATGTAACCTCACTATCGTCCTATGTAAAGGATACAATACACCTTTTGCGCATTATTGGAGGTTTACAGGTTCCCAAGAATACGTGGCTAGTGGCCCTGGACATAGAGAGCCTATACAACTCTATCCCCCATTCCAAAGGGGTTGAAGTTGTCACTAGGTTCCTAATAGATAGGGGCTCACACTCAACCACATATAACAACTTTGTCATTAGTCTATTAACCTATATTCTTACTTCCAACTGTTTCATGTTTGACTCCTCCCACTACCTCCAGGTGCAGGGCGTAGCAATGGGCACACAATGTGCCCCTGCTTATGCCAATCTGTACCTGGGGGGGTGGGAGAAAGATCTATTTTCGGATGAACATATGTCACACTTCTTGGATCATATCCTGTCTTGGTACAGGTATATAGACGATGTATTACTCTTGTGGACTGGCACACGAGAAGAATTGACACAATTTATGGAAACTATTTCCATTAACACATATAATCTCAAATTTACCATGAACTGTAGTCAACAAAGTATACCCTTTCTGGATATTCATATATATATTGATTCACACAATATATTGGGATCTACTTTTTATCGAAAATCTACTGAGGGGAATACTATTCTCAGTGCAAGTAGCTCCCATCCAAGACCTTTAATCAGGAGTATACCGTACAGCCAGTATCTTAGGCTCAGACGAATTTGCTCATCCAATGATGATTATCATAGGGAAGCAAAGGCACTTTTTACAAGATTACGTACACGTGGCTATACTCGCTCATGTCTTAAAAGAGCCTATCAAAAAAACAATTTACAAAAGAGAGTCATTGATCTTCTCAAAGAAAACCAAAATAGCCCCACAGTCAGTTAGAGTGGTTACCCAATTCTCTAATCAGCATAAACAATTTAGAGCCATCCTTGAAAAGCACTGGCCCTTATTACTTGCTGATCCAGAAATACTTCCATTTATACAACCTTATACTCAGGTAACATTTAAACGTGCCCGTTCACTGAGAGATCGTCTAGTTAGGAGCCATTTTGAGATCCCGAATAATAGTAGACTGATGGCACCTGGCATTTTTGCTTGTGGCAGATGCCAGTACTGCCAATTCATTGTGAATTCCCAACAAGTCTTACTACCCAATGGTCAAATACACAAAATTAGTCACCATGTTACATGTCAAACGGCTGGAATTGTCTATTTAGCATTTTGCAGGTGTGGAGCCTTTTACATAGGCAAAACTAAACGCCCTTTCTTTAAGCGCATTAAGGATCATATGGCACCTATATATAAAAACAAATTACCACAGCTTTAAACTTACATGTGGCTAAGAGACATGATTTTGATCCAACGGTAATTAAATTTGCGACCTTGAGTCATATACCCCTGGGTCTTCGAGGGGGACGTGTAGACAAAGCTCTCCTTCAGATAGAGGCACGTTGGATATATATACTGAAAGCTACTGCTAGTCCGGGCCTTAATGAAAATATAAGTTATGCATCTTTTCTATAGCCTAAGGTATTGGTATACACCTTTCCACTTGGCGTGCCTTATTTGGTGGGTTCCGTCTCAGTCTGTGCTTTGTAAGAATTAGGGCTGTTGTGCATTTATCTGGTAGAAAATTTTACCTTAAAAAACTGATTTCTCAGTACAAATTTCAATACTCAAAAATGTATTATATTGGCTATATACCTATCACACATGATGATCCATGTTTGATTTATGATCTATTTAGTTGTTTC
>BLSH010011539.1:62268-72536 GCA_018402905.1 Glandirana rugosa
GAAACAACTAAATAGATCATAAATCAAACATGGATCATCATGTGTGATAGGTATATAGCCAATATAATACATTTTTGAGTATTGAAATTTGTACTGAGAAATCAGTTTTTTCAGGTAAAATTTTCTACCAGATAAATGCACAGTAGCCCTAATTCTTACAAAGCACAGACTGAGACGGAACCCACCAAATAAGGCACGCCAAGTGGAAAGGTGTATACCAATACCTTAGGCTATAGAAAAGATGCAGAACTTATATTTTCATTAAGGCCTGGACTAGCAGTAGCTTTTAGTATATATATCCAACGTGCCTCTATCTGAAGGAGAGCTTTGTCTACACTTCCCCCTCGAAGACCCAGGGGTATATGACTCAAGGTCGCAAATTGAATTACCGTTGGATCAAAATCATGTCTCTTAGCCACATGTAAGTTTAAAGCTGTGGTAATTTGTTTTTTATATATAGGTGCCATATGATCCTTAATGCGCTTAAAGAAAGGGCGTTTAGTTTTTTTATGTAAAAGGCTCCACACCTGCAAAATGCTAAATAGACAATTCCAGCCGTTTGAAATGTAACATGGTGACTAATTTTGTGTATTTGACCATTGGGTAGTAAGACTTGTTGGGAATTCACAATGAATTGGCAGTACTGGCATCTGCCACAAGCAAAAGTGCCAGGTGCCATCAGTCTACTATTATTCGGGATCTCAAAATGGCTCCTAACCAGACGATCTCTCAGTGAACGGGCACGTTTAAATGTTACCTGAGGATAAGGTTGTATAAATGGAACTATTTCTGGATCAGCAAGTAATAAGGGCCAGTGCTTTTCAAGGATGGCTCTAAATTGCAAAATTAACCTACAAAAATGTTAGCCGATCTAATTTATCTCAGGCTCAAAAAGATGCTATTTTGTCTCTTCAACGCAATTCAAATATTATCATTAAACCAGCTGATAAGGGAGGTAATCTGGTGGTCATGAATCTAGAACAATATACCTCCATGTGCACTGACCTGCTATCTAATAAAGAATGGTATAGACCCATCACTAAAACAGTTGTTGACAATTTGTTTGCAACATATCGCAATATAATTTTCAAAGCATACCACAAGGGTACTATTGACAAAAGTACGTGGCAATTTTTGGATGTTAAAGACCCCATAATTCCCACATTTTATGAGCTACCAAAAGTTCACAAATCTTTAAAAACTCCTCCGGGAAGACCAATCATTTCAGGATGTGGCAGCATAGCAGAAAATGCTAGTCAGCTTGTAGACACATACCTTCAACCACATGTAACCTCACTATCGTCCTATGTAAAGGATACAATACACCTTTTGCGCATTATTGGAGGTTTACAGGTTCCCAAGAATACGTGGCTAGTGGCCCTGGACATAGAGAGCCTATACAACTCTATCCCCCATTCCAAAGGGGTTGAAGTTGTCACTAGGTTCCTAATAGATAGGGGCTCACACTCAACCACATATAACAACTTTGTCATTAGTCTATTAACCTATATTCTTACTTCCAACTGTTTCATGTTTGACTCCTCCCACTACCTCCAGGTGCAGGGCGTAGCAATGGGCACACAATGTGCCCCTGCTTATGCCAATCTGTACCTGGGGGGGTGGGAGAAAGATCTATTTTCGGATGAACATATGTCACACTTCTTGGATCATATCCTGTCTTGGTACAGGTATATAGACGATGTATTACTCTTGTGGACTGGCACACGAGAAGAATTGACACAATTTATGGAAACTATTTCCATTAACACATATAATCTCAAATTTACCATGAACTGTAGTCAACAAAGTATACCCTTTCTGGATATTCATATATATATTGATTCACACAATATATTGGGATCTACTTTTTATCGAAAATCTACTGAGGGGAATACTATTCTCAGTGCAAGTAGCTCCCATCCAAGACCTTTAATCAGGAGTATACCGTACAGCCAGTATCTTAGGCTCAGACGAATTTGCTCATCCAATGATGATTATCATAGGGAAGCAAAGGCACTTTTTACAAGATTACGTACACGTGGCTATACTCGCTCATGTCTTAAAAGAGCCTATCAAAAAAACAATTTACAAAAGAGAGTCATTGATCTTCTCAAAGAAAACCAAAATAGCCCCACAGTCAGTTAGAGTGGTTACCCAATTCTCTAATCAGCATAAACAATTTAGAGCCATCCTTGAAAAGCACTGGCCCTTATTACTTGCTGATCCAGAAATACTTCCATTTATACAACCTTATACTCAGGTAACATTTAAACGTGCCCGTTCACTGAGAGATCGTCTAGTTAGGAGCCATTTTGAGATCCCGAATAATAGTAGACTGATGGCACCTGGCATTTTTGCTTGTGGCAGATGCCAGTACTGCCAATTCATTGTGAATTCCCAACAAGTCTTACTACCCAATGGTCAAATACACAAAATTAGTCACCATGTTACATGTCAAACGGCTGGAATTGTCTATTTAGCATTTTGCAGGTGTGGAGCCTTTTACATAGGCAAAACTAAACGCCCTTTCTTTAAGCGCATTAAGGATCATATGGCACCTATATATAAAAACAAATTACCACAGCTTTAAACTTACATGTGGCTAAGAGACATGATTTTGATCCAACGGTAATTAAATTTGCGACCTTGAGTCATATACCCCTGGGTCTTCGAGGGGGACGTGTAGACAAAGCTCTCCTTCAGATAGAGGCACGTTGGATATATATACTGAAAGCTACTGCTAGTCCGGGCCTTAATGAAAATATAAGTTATGCATCTTTTCTATAGCCTAAGGTATTGGTATACACCTTTCCACTTGGCGTGCCTTATTTGGTGGGTTCCGTCTCAGTCTGTGCTTTGTAAGAATTAGGGCTGTTGTGCATTTATCTGGTAGAAAATTTTACCTTAAAAAACTGATTTCTCAGTACAAATTTCAATACTCAAAAATGTATTATATTGGCTATATACCTATCACACATGATGATCCATGTTTGATTTATGATCTATTTAGTTGTTTCTTTTCATTGATCTGTATGGTGAGAATTTCACGTATATCTCTTTAAAACTGTTATTTGAAACAATGGAAACCTTTTTCGTATATGCATTTGTACAACGTTATGATGCATTATGAATTCTATCTTGTTTATATGTAATTTTGGCATGATTATGTGTTGGACGACTTGCATTTTATGCAGACTGCATTTTGTGTGTATATTGTTATGTTAATTGCACTGATTGGTGATTTGTCCTATGTTGCCTTCCGTTGTCCGGGTATGTGCCTCTTTTCCTGCCTGGGCCCTCTTGGTCTGCTGTTCTGGGTGTTGGGTGACATTTGTGCATTCGCACAGATGGCCGCCACTGCTCCTTGTGGCGTCCAGGGCGGCCTGCGTTTGCTTCCTTTGGCTGCTCTGGTTCTCTCCGCTGCCTTCGGAGGCCGCGCGCACATTATGCCCCTCCTCCTTGTTGGGGCGTGCAACTTGTGCGCGGGGCCTTCTGGGGGCTGTGGTTTGACGTGAGATTTCCATTGGCGCATGCGCGGTCTGCCCTTCCATCCGAGCGCACGTCTGTGACGTCACACACGACGCGCGCTAACTGCCCATAAAGCCGGCCGCACTTCCCGGTTTGTCCTCCATGGACGCCCGGTGAAGCTCGACGTATACAGTACAAGGTAGATATTCGCTGTTTGCACAAACTCTATTGTTTTTTCGTTACATGTAAAGACTTTGCGATGTAGCTACTTTGTAGATGGGTTGTTGCGGCTCTGTTATGTTTTGCAGACACGGAATCTGGAAAGCTTGGCAATTTTACTTTTCTCACTTTGAATTTATAAAGATGTTTCAGCCGTGCTTTGTTTATTTTTCCTAAGAGCTTCCATTCAATTAGTTGTTTGCATTTTTGGCTGTATTTAAAGTGAGATGGCTTGCTAGTGTTTGAGATATATATATATATATATATATATATATATATATAAATTTAAAAATTAGCACACTCACTATTTATTCTTCCGTTAAGAAAGTTTGACTATTATCTTTACTGAATACGCGGGGTTCAACCCTTATATACGCTGTTGTGATGTTGCCATAGTGAAAAGGTGGATCATTCGTGCACTTGACCCTAAATTATGGCAAGTTAGCATGAATGATCCCACCTTGATATATAATTTTGGGATGTCACTATAGTGAGAAAGTAAAACACTTGACTCTAAAATACGGCAAGATATCTTATTTTTGAGAATGGATGTGCGCTGCTGCATTGAGGCAAATGAATCCTTTCTCACATATATCGTTTGCTTTTTTAGTGACACCATCGCACCTATTGAAACTCAAAAATTGGACCCTGCACTTTCCTTTGTGAAAGCAGTGTTCTAATAGATTCATTCTCCTCAAACAGGTATTGTGCATAAATCCTCTTCTTTTGGACCCCTTTTTTGGTGACCCCATTAACACCTATATCAGTATATATATATTTAAGGTTTCTATCCTTTCATTATAGCATATGATGAACAGTTTGAGGCAATTTGAGGCAGTTTGTGGATGTACATTGTTCCCTCTCCTGGTGTGACGACGGATCTCGGGCGTCCTGGGCATTTGATTGGGGTGCATCCTTGGACAGTGAGAGGTGATTCAAGTCTGTACAAATTGTGTGTGTTGCCCAATGCATATTCAGTGTGTTTGTTCTAAAGCATAGCTTTTTGTTTTCTATTCCTTTAGTAGATTATAAGAACGTGCGGTTCGCTGCAATCCCTGAGGAAGCCTTATAAGCGAAACATGTTGGACGGATACATATACGGACCTCTAAAAACGTTGTAACCATTTTTATCTACTACACTGTTGCTTCCAACTGTACAAATCAATACTTTGCTAGCTTGTTTTGCACATTTTATAAGAAGGATCACAGAAGTTCACACTGAAAGGAGATCCCCAATTGCCAAAACACCATTGGCATTGAGTACACAAGGACTCTTTTGGACTATTATTTTATTACAAATATATTGTATGAAGTTTTTGTTTACTATGCACATGATATTTCCAGCACTCATCACTTTTTTGGTATCTATAGGGACTTTTTCTGGACTATAATCTCATTGCATGAAGTATGTGTAAATTATGTACCTTTAGCACTCAGCACTTTTTTGGCATTTATAGGGAGTCTATCCCATAGTATATATCATCAAGTGATATTTTTTATTTATTTTTAGGTAGTCACGTTCACTTATTATTTTAACATCTTATTACGTTTCATTTTACTTATCAACTGGTAGCGCATCCACACTACTATCTTAATCACTGAAAATGTATTACACCTGATGTACTAACGGCCTATCTCATTTCTTGAGACCCTAACAAGCCAGGGAAGTACAAATACCCCCCAAATGTCCCCTTTTTAGAAAGTAGACATTCCAAAGTATTTAGTAAGAGGTGAGTTCTTTGAAGTTGTAATTTTTTCCCACAATTCTTTGCAAAATGAATTTTTTTTTTCGTTTTTTTTCCCCACAAAATTGTCATATACAGTATCTCACAAAAGTGAGTACACCCCTCACATTTTTGTAAATATTTTATTATATCTTTTCATGTGACAACACTGAAGAAATGAATCTTTGCTACAATGTAAACACATTAGGAAACACATTAGTGTTATGTACTAAAACTGGAGATTGCAAAATCTGGTGCAGCTGTGCATAGAAACCAATCAGCTTCCAAGTTGTATTGCCGAAGCTTAATTCAACACGCTGAAGTTAGAAGCTGATTGGCTACCATGCACAGCTGCATCAGATTCTGAGTGCACCAGTTTTAGTAAATCACCCCCATTATGTCTTTTCATGTGACAACAAGAAATGAGACTTTGCTACAATGTAAAGTAGTGAGTGCACTGCTTGTATAACAGTGTAAATTTGCTGTCCCCTCAAAATAACTCAACACACAGCCATTAATGTCTAAACCACTGGCAACAAAATTGAGTATACCCCTAAGTGAAAAAGTCCAAATTGGGCCCCAAGTGTCAATATTTTGTGTGGCCACCATTATTTTCCAGCACTGCCTTAACCCTTTTGGGCATGGAGTTCACCAGAGCTTCACAAGTTGCCACTGGAGTCCTCTTCCACTCCTCCATGACGACATCACAGAGCTGGTGGATGTTAGAGACCTTGCGCTCCTCCACCTTCCGTCTGAGGATGCCCCACAGATGCTCAATAGGGTTTCGGTCTGGAGACATGCTTGGCCAGTCCACCACCTTTACCCTCAGCTTCTTTAGCAAGACCGTGGTAATCTTGGAGGTGTGTTTGGGGTCATTATCATGTTGAAATACTGCCCTGCGGCCCAGTCTCCGAAGGGAGGGGATCATGTTCTGCTTCAGTATGTCACAGTACACGTTGACATTCATGGTTCCCTAAATGAACTGTAGCTCCCTAGTGCTGGCAGCACTCATACAGCCCCAGACCATGACACTCCTACGACCATGCTTGACTGTAGGCAAAACACACTTGTCTTTGTACTCCTCACCTGGTTGCTGTTACACACGTTGACACCATCTGAACCAAATAAGTTTATCTTAGTCTCATCAGACCACAGGACATGGTTCCAGTAATCCATGTGCTTAGTCTGCTTGTCTTCAGCAAACTGTTTGTGGGCTTTCTTTCTCATCTTTAGAAGGTTTCCTTCTGGGATGACAACCATGCAGACCAAGTTGATGCAGTGTGCGGTGTGTGGTCTGAGCACTGACAGGCTGAGCCCACACCCCTTCAACCTTTGCAGCAATGCTGGCAGCACTCATATGTATATTTCCCAAAGGCAACCCCTAGATTTGACGCTGAGCATGTGCATTCAACTTCTTTGGTCGACCATGGCAAGGCCTGTTCTGAGAGGAACCTGTTCTGTTAATCCGCTGTATGGTGGCAATCTTCTTATAGCCTAGGCCATCTTTATGTAGCACAATTCTTTTTTTCAGATCCTCAGAGAGTTCTTTGCCATGAAGTGCCATGTTGAACCTCCATTGACCAGAATGAGAGAGTGAGAGTGATAACAAATTTAACACAACTGTTCCCCATTCACACCTGAGACCTTGTAACACTAACGAGTCACATGACACCAGGAAAGAGAAATTTTCTCTTAGGAGTGTACTCACTTTTGTTGCCAGTGGTTTAGACATTAATGGCTGTGTGTTGAGTTATTTTGAGGGGACAGCAAATTTACACCGTTATACAAGCTGTACACTCACTACTTTACATTGTGGCAATGTGTCATTTCTTCAGAGTTGTTATATGAAAACATATAATCAAATATTTACAAAAATGTGAGGGGTCCACTCACTTTTGTGACATACTGTATATTCTAAGAGGCATAATGAGTCTTTTGGTACAGAGAGGGGAGAGATAAGCTGGGCATGCGCCGGCTTGTTTACATCTGATCGACCCGTCATTTGATGCAGCGATCACGTGATAAGGTGCTGCTGTCATCGTCCCTTTACCGTGATTCGTGATGCGCCGGATCCGGTCACGGATATTCCTGGGTGCATGCCCCAGGGGGTGCGCGGGAGCGTAATTCTAGGAGGACATTATAGTATGCCCTCCCAGAATAATGCGTCGGCCCTGCAGCCTTTTTTCCGGCTATGGGAAGTCGGCATGTGGTTAAAAAGTGTCAGAAACAGGAGGGAAAAAAAGTATTTTTTTAAAAACTTATAGCAAACTTTTCAAATAAGGAAAGAAAGAAACACGCATCCACAAGCAGTCCCCAAGCAGTCAAAATCACAACTCCTGGTTATTAACTCTCCACTTTAGTTCAAAATTCCACTTATGTTTGTAGCGCTACCTCCCCACAGGAGTCGCTTGAATATTATTGGTTCCTTACTCTGCCCCTCAACCCCAAGAACAGGCTCAACCCCACTGGCACACCTGGCAGTAGTGTAATGTAAATGCCACAGTAAAGGACATGGTGAAATCAGAAAGTAACATTCATTGTGTGCTTGCTTAAAGAGAATGGAACAAACAGCCACAGTAATATAAGGCAGTAAGCAGGTATAATAAAGTATAACAAAGGACAAAAGCATGAGGATAAACAAGTCAAGAGAATGTAACAATGACTCTGAGGTTGCAGGTGCTCTATCAATTGAATTAGGCTATATGAGTCCAGGCAGGAGGAGGGTAGAGGAGTGACCTTGTTTTGTATGTCAATTCTCTCTCTTCTTCACCCCAGCACCACAGCCCAAGCAGGCCTGCTTAACCACAATACCTGGCACAGTGCACTGAATCAACCCCCAGTGTGGATACACTAGTAAGTGACTACAGTCCTGAATACCCGTGGGGCTCTTTATGACTTTGGGTGACTCTAGAGTAGTGTACATGTTGTTCTCCTGTAATGAGGTGAGCGCAGTACATCCAGAAGGATTTGACAGACAATCAGCAGGCTGTACCCGTCAGGCAGGGACCAGCACAAAGGAGGTGCGGGCACCAGAACAGAGTTGTTGGGTGACAGTTAGGAAGGGTAGAATAGAAAGAGTCAGGGAGGTTGATCCTGGGCTGGAACATCCCAATAAGTATGCCCCGTTGTGTGATATTGCGGAAACCAGTCAGGGACCAGCATCGCTGGAGCAGAGTGGCGACCCTAGCTGCCAGGGGAGTAACTCCTCCAGTGAGAGCGGGGATGAAGCCAGGGGAAAGGAAAGACAGATTGTGGTGGTAGGGGATTAAATTCTCAGAAACATAGAGAGGGCAATCTGTCACAAAGACCTGAAGCACCGAACTGTATGCTGTTTACTGGGCTCTTGGGTTCGGCACATCACGGATCTGGTGGACAGATTACTGGGAGGGGCTGGGGAAGACCCGGCTGTCATGGTGTATGTTGGCACCAATGACAAAGCTAGAGGTAGGTGGAGTGTCCCAAAAAATATTTTAGGGACCTAGGAGCAAAATTGAGGATTAGGACCTCCAAGGTAGTATTCTCAGAAATACTACCGGTACCTCGAGCCACACCAGAAAGGCAGCGGGAGATTAGGGAAGTAAACAAGTGGCTGAGGATCTGGTGTAGAAAGGAGGGTTTTGGGTTCCTAGAGAACTGGGCCGACTTCTCAATCAGTTACGAGCTCTTTAAAAAGGACTGCGCCTAAATGGGGAGGGTGCAAACCGGCTGGGAATAAGGATGGCCGAAAAGTTAGAAGGGCTTTTAAACTAGGCAACGGGGGGGGGATCCCGACTCAGAAATAGCCAGAGTGGAGCATAGTTCGGAGGGTAGTATTGGGGGCAGCAGTGGTAGGCCAAATAAGGAACCTAAACCTGAGGTAAGTAGTGTAACAAGTCCTATATGCAACCGAGGAATACCCAACAAGGAAACAGTAGGTGTCCGGAGGAAACTACTGGCTTGTTCACTAATGCCAGGAGTCCGGGAGAGATGGGAGAACTAGAGCTGCTACTGTATGAAGAGCAATTTGATTTTGTGGGAATTTCAGAGACTTGGTTCAACAGCTCTCATGATTGGCTGGCTACCATTCAGGGGTGTTCCTTATATTGTAGGGATAGGGAGGGCAAAAAAGGGGGAGGGGTATGCCTGTACATAAAAAAGACGTACAAGTAAATGTGAGGGATGATATTACTAGTGGATCAAGGGAGGAGGTTGAATTATTTTGGGTAGAGCTACAAAGGGAAGATACCAAGGGGAAAGTAATACTGGAAATATGCTATAGGCCTTCTATCACAATCTGGAATAGCGGCAAAGATGGGAAGTTTCATTATAATGGGGGATTTTAATTATCCAGATATAGACTGGGCAAGAGGTACTGCACACTCATCTAAGGCTCACCATTTCCTAAATGTCCTGCAGGACAATTTCATGGGACAGATGGTAAATGCACCAACAAGAAAAAAGCACTATTAGACCTTCTGATTACTAACAACACAGACCTGATCATAGATGAGGAAGTAAGGGGCAATCTAGGAAATAGCACACAGCTCAATTTGTTTCAGTATAAAATTACACAAATAGGAAACATAAGGGGAATACAAAGACACTGAAAATTAAGAGAGCCAACTTCCATAAACTACACTCCTTGCTGGAAGATGTTAGTTGGGATAAAATTCTAGGAACAATGAATGCGGTGGAAAAATGCCAGTGCTTCAAGAACATACTAAACAAATGTATTAGCCAGTGTATCCCAATGGGAAATAAATTTGAAAGAGCTAATAAAAGACCAGGGTGGCTTAACTCAGACGTAAAGGTACATATAAAAGCAAAGGAAAAGGCCTTCAAAAAATACAAGGTGGAGGGGTCTCTGTCAGCATTCCA
>BLSH010011539.1:99322-117970 GCA_018402905.1 Glandirana rugosa
CTATTTTACATAAGGAATCTAGAGAATTCAAACATCTGTCATACCTCGGAAGAGGACGGGGGACGCCCAGGGACGTCGGCTCTTATGATCCCGAAGACAAACTTATATATTTTATTTTATAAGGTACCTGAGTTGTACAGAGAGTCTTTTATCGAACCCCACAGATGAAAGGTTTTACCCCAGTACCCCCCCAAACTTGACAGGAACGTAAAATACGGGTTGTAGTGGGTGAGAAGAAAAAAAAAAAAAAAGGGTAATCTTTTAAAAAAATAACCTTCATATATAAGTCATGTTATATGAGCCGTTTAACCGATCCCATTTTGTATGTAACATCATCTTGACTTATGTTTGCCGAGTATATTGTACTGAATATATACTTCCAATAAAAAAATTTTCTAATGGGAAAAAAAAAAAAAAAGAAGAGTGGGTGATGTTGGGCATAAAATGCAAGGACAGTTCAAACCCCCCCATGACCCCATTTTGGAAAGTAGACACCCCAAGCTATTTTCTGAGAGACATGTTGAGTCCATGGAATATTTTATTTTATATATTCAAACAGAAGCCCTAGTATTCTCGGCTGCAGGGACCCGCAGGGGGCAGGAGAAGGCTCCATACTGTCTACAAACTTAAGAGATCTAAGGAATACATTTTATCTCTCATAGAAGCTGAAATATTAGTGGCAGAGAGATAAAAATTCCTTCTGATTGTACATGTGATGGGTTACAAATACATGTCATTCTGTATCTGTAGCATGGGTAAATTCCGAGCGAAACACCCAAAACCGCTAGATGGCGCTGGATTGCGGCAGGTAGTCGGTGACTGCAAGGCGCTGGTTTTGGAAACCCTATTCATGACCCAGCAATCAGCACTGGCCCAATTTGACGCTAATCAGGTCAGAACATGAAACATCCTGTGGGCTGGGACGGGAACACCCCCCAGGGTTGATTGGCCAGGGGCTAACGTCCAGCCCACATCCATATGTCAATAAATTGGGGATTCTCCATGTTCCAGGGGTGCCTCTACAAAGTCAGTTCTAAACTGAGGTGTTTCCACAAATTCTTTGACATACTTCTGTTCAGGGATAGACTGCGGTAACGTAACTTTTATTTCTGTTTTTAATTTCATAGTGAATTGCCAATCGTATGTACTGTCCGTTTATCTTTTTGTAACTCCTTTTTCTTTGTATATATTTTATGCACTGCCCACTTTCAGGATATTAAATGTTAAAATTAATATAGACTTCTGTGTACTAACCTAGGATTCATATCTCTAGAGAGATTGTTGTATTTTAGTGCCTAAATACTCGGTTTAAGCTACTTGCCAATCAGTGTGCAATTGCTCTGTGTGTTGGCAGATTGCATGCAGAGTGTAAACCAACAAATCTGCCAGACAGAGATCTGTGTGTGTGGTGGCTCGGCAGACCAGTCTGCAGACAAATTGTTGAGTGGTGGAAGGCTAACGGTTATTATAGTGTATCTAGTGTGTGGGTGTGTGGACAGTTGTAAGAGTGATTAGCACCGGGGTTTTAGCTTGCAGGATGGCTAGAGAAACCCTAGTAGTGTGTATTTATTGCTAGACTGCTCCCCAACCCTTAAGCCTCGTACACATGGGACGACGATGGTATACAACAGGTCGTATGAACGACCGTTGTATGTGAAATCGATCGTTCGTATGTGCGATTAGAACAGCCGACATACGACGGTCGTACAAGGGGAGTTGTATGAGCAGACTAGAAAACTTGGTCGTACCAACGTGTATCATGTGTACAGAGCAGTTGGTACAACAAGTTGTATTGTGCAGGAACGGCCGGATGCTAATTACATGCACCTGAACGTTCTTTCCGTGGTTGTACGATCGTGTAGTGCAGTCAGTATGCAAGTTACATTATCCAACATACGATTTGAGATGACATACATACGATCGTCGTCCCGTGTGTACGAGACATTAGAGTGCACCAGATTGTCTGTAAGATTTGTATCTGCATGTGTGGGGTCAGCCATCTGGATTGAAGTGGAGTCTCCCTCTAGTGGTGGCCAAAAGTAGTGCGGGCAGTGAAAGTACAGTGAAGTCTTACTACAATATAAGTTCCCCCTTATTCCCTCATATAATCCCAGTCATGGCATGCATGTCTCGGTTAGCTAGGCGTCATGGGCGTGTGTGATTCGTGACCTCTGTTGGTAGTTTATTCCAATCATCAACCACCTTTTCAGTAAAATAATACTTTCTAAAATTAGTTTTGAACTTCCCTCCTGCTAGTTTAAGGTCATGTACCCGTGTTCTTGATTTCGGTTTTATATTGAAAAGACTGCCCTCCTGAACCTTATTCACCCCCTTGATGTATTTAAAGGTTAGAGACTTCTTGGCAGATTCAACTCTACAGTTTCACTAAATATGTTCCTGTCTGCTCTCGTTACTGTTTATTTTAGCCTCACATGCAGAAGGGTGACCTTGGTTACTGTATCCAGTACTGGAGGCAGGGCCGCTCATAAGGGGTACCACCGATCCTCCCGTAGAGGGTCCAGGCCCCATCACTTTAACAGGGGGGCCCAGCAGCTTTAAGTTTCATAAGTAAGCAGGCATTTTATTTATGGTTCCCCATGGATCCCAGGTTGTTTAATTTAGATGTATAACATTTCCCTGCTCCCCAACAGTTCATCAGAGGAGCCCAGGAGACTGTAGCAGGGAGGGAACATTTCTTTTTATTTTGGCACGCAGGCAGTTTAACACAAGCCGGAACCACATTTGCAAATAATAACATGAAAGTTCTGGCCACAGTCCCTGGCAGAGTTAGGCCTCATACACGCGGGCTTTTTTGACTCCGGCGTTTTTGGGCATTTTTGCAGCTCTCCATGTTATTCAATGGCCCTCTAAAAACGCCGGCGTTTTTGAGCAGTAGAGGGAGTCAGCAAGCTGTTTCTAGAACGCAGGACCAGTGCGTTCTGAGGCTGTAGTGTTTTGGCGGTTTTGACGTCAATCGGCAAAACGCTCACTAACACCCGCTAACACCGTACCGCCGTTAACCGGCATTTTTTGACACTGACGTTTTTAGGTTGAAAAATAGCAGAGGACTGATTTTTTAAAAAAAACGCCTATTGACGCCGACGCTCACTAACGCCGATGCAAAACGCCCAAAAAAAACACAGATTTTTTCAAAATGTCAGACACAACGTTTTGCTTATTTTTTTTCAGACACCCGTGTGTATGAGGCCTCATATCGCATTAGCTTACTCACTGCCTACCTCCTTTAGAACGTAGGTGGTGAGGAGAGAGCAGGCTGTGTTTGAGGGATCAGCAGTAAGCAAGCAGCCAGCAGAGGTCAGTATACAGACACAGAGCATGCTGAGGGTCCATTCCAGGCTGCAGAGATGTATTTTTTATGAAAGGCACAATAAGACACACAACTGCAAACACTTCCCTCATGCCATACCCATGATGATAAATGATACAGCAGCAATATGAATGTGATTATTATCATGATTATCACACAGTACCGTAGCTTTGAACCACAGCACCAATACTGTGTGATCATCAGCATGATAATTATGATGATCATATGAGGACATTGAAATGCAATCTTAAGCCTGATTTACACTTGTGTTTGGTAAAGGGATAATAACATGTGGCTCAGCTGTACATTTTACCACCCCAATCGCTGCAAAGGCAGCTGACAGGGGATAATACTGTATATGCTGTGGCCATTATGCTTTTTGCAAAGCAAACATTATCCTGCTGTCTTATTAAGCTGCTGCAGTTCCTGGGCTCTCCCATTCCATCAGTAAGCCCAGGACCACTGTAAGCACTTATGTTGGTAGTGCACAGAGGGGAAGGAGGAACATCCATTTCTCCTTCCCTTCTATGACGAATGAAGCCAGAAGCTACGAGGATTTCATTACTTCCAGTTTTAGTTCTGTGTTTACCTGCATGGTGCCGGCCAGGAAAGCAGCCGATCACACCGATCCATGTTAGATTGACTGCTTTGCAGGGCAGAGGAGAGATCAGGGGTCTAATAAACTCCCAATAAAAAGTATCGGTCAGTGCCTATGCTATCCCACAGGATGTTGTGATTGCAAGAAAATTGAATGAAAAAAATTGTAAAAAAAAGCAATAATTCTAGCACTAGAGCTCACATTTAATGGACAATGTTATGTACAGGCAGTCCCCTTGGTACAAACATCCGACTTCCAAACGACTCTCACTTACAAACGGAGAGAGACAACAGGAAGTGAAGGCAAATCTACTGCTAGGAACGGAAATTCACTCCTGTAAGAGTTACCATGGAAAAAAGATGTCTCCATTTAAGCTTTATCACCAAGGCTTGTTTCCACAACAACCCAAGATTTTCAAAATCCAATGGTCATTGGGACAGAAAGTGAGGTGAAATTTTCTGAACAGGGACGTAGACAGCAAAAAAAACATTACAGGGGTGTTAACCCTTCCCTATGCTATCCGAAAAGCTTAAAAATATTTTTTTGGGCTGGAGCTACACTTAAAAAGTATACCTGTTCCGACTTACAAACAAATTCAACTTAAGAGCAAACCGACAGACCCTATCTTGTTTGCAACCTGGGGACCGCTTGTACCATAGGCAGTGTTGCCAACCTCCCGCAGCGTTTTTTACTGGCAAATCATGGAAAATCTTACTGGCAGAGCACCTTTTTTACTGGCAACATGAAAAATAACTGAACTCCTATTAAAAACTAAGACAATTGATATTTAAACACAACATGGAAACACTGACAATACCCATATCATGTAGTTTGCCCGGTTTACACTTAAAAAGTCAGCACAGCATGACAAATTATCAGACCCTGATATTTATAGACAGTTCTAAAAATCACAGATTTTTACAAATTGTCAGTAAATTTACTGGCGGTTGGCAACACTGACCATAGGTTGTTGTCATTTCACAGGCATGAGCAATTTTAAATCTTGACATGTTTGGTATCTATTTCTTTTTGGTATCTATTTATCGATGCAACATCATCTTTCATATTTTATCAAAAATTAGGTAATATTACTCGCAAACAAAGCTGCATTATTTTGGGGGGGGCAGCAATTAGTGAGATGAGCGAGGTGACCGGGAGGGGGGCCTTGTCAGGTAACCTGTATGGGGGCCCATGATTTCTAACAGCAACCCTGCCTAGAGGCTTAATGAGCACACACAGATTCACTACCTAATGGCTCGTGCAGCATTTCTCTCACTACTCATCTCCTCAGTGTTGCACTACACCCCTGGTTACCTCTATTTTTTGCAATGGTACATTCCTGGAGCCAATAAGGCCTGGTGTGTGATTGCACACCCATCAAGTAAAGGCCAGGCGTAGGCCTCCTCGCCTAGAGTAAATTGAGTAGGCATACACATAATCAGAACAGACACGTACCCACAGTGATGATGGACACACCAAGAATACACGCATTCACAGCACACAGACAAAACAAATCAAGAAGTGGCCTTGCAAAGCTAATTTCATTTGCACCTGGAACATCAATAGATACATGCCTACAAATGTATTTGATATTTTTTAATTAAAATATAACTGTAGTAAAGTGGGTTAAATATTATGCAGTTTGCACCACCACCAAAGTTTATTATAGTATTTTAAAACAAAACAAATACATTGTAACATATTAACCACTTAAGAACCGGCCCATAGCCGAATGACAGCTACAGGGCGGTTGCTTAATTCTGGGAGGACGTACAGTGACGTCCTCCCAAAATCGCGCTTCCCGCACACCCCCAGGGGCGCACACACGGGAACATCCTTTCACCACATGATCACTCCGTCAAATGACTAAGCGATCACATGTAAACAAGCCAGTGCTTCCACCGGCTTTTCTCTCTCCTCTCTGCACCGATCGGTGCATTGTGAGAGGAGAGGGGGAGAGTGAGGACATGGTGTAGTGCTGTGGGCAATGTGTAATGCCCACAGGGCTGCTAAGTGACAATGGGGGACAGGCTGAACCCCCCCCACCATCCATCCACACCCACCATCCACCCAGCCATCCTCACCCCATTCATGCTCACCCACCCAGCCATCCTCACCCCATCCATGCTCACCCATCCATGCTCACCCATCCAGCCATGCATGCTCATCCACCCATCCATGCTCACCCAGCCATCCATCCATGCTCACCCATCCATCCATCCATGCTCACCCACCCATCCATCCATGCTCACCCAGCCATCCATCCATGCTCACCCAGCCATGCTCACCCATCCAGCCGTGCTCACCCACCCTCATTCCTGCTCAGTCATCGCCATCCATGCTCATCCATCCCCATCTATGCTCATCCATCCTCATTCATGCTCAGTCATCCCATCCGTGCTCAGTCATCCCCATCCACGGCTCATGTGTGCCTCATTCTTGCTCATCCATACCACATCAGTTCTCATCCATGACATATCCATGCCACTACAGTGCCAATCCGTGCCACTACACTGCCCATCCATGCCACTACACTGCCCATCCGCGCCACTACAGTGCCTCACAATAGTGTAAAAGATAGTAAAATTAGATTTGAAATGTATGCCCCTAGAACACCTGATAGTGCTCCCTACACGTTTGGCCTCTGTATGTGGCCAGGCTGTGTAAAAGTGTCACACATGTGGTATCGCCATACGCGGGAGGAGTAGCAGAATATATTTTGGGGTGTAATTTTTGCTAGGTACAGGCTGTGTGTTAGAAATATTGTATAAATGGACAACTTTGTGTAAAAAAAAAAAAAAAATGCGTTTTCATTTTCTTGCCACATTTTTCAAAAACTTGTGGAAAAAAATAACATGTTCAAAAGATTCATTATGCCTCCTAGAACATACGTTGGGGTGTTTGCTTTCCAAAATGGGGTCATTTTTTGTGCGTTTCCATTGTCCTGGTGCTCCAGGACCTTCAAAATTGCAAGAGGTAGTCAAGAAATTCTATGTGTAACTCATGCTCCTAGAACGCTTGATGGTGCTCCCTGCATGTTGGGCCTCTGTATGTGGCCAGGCTGTGTAAGAGTCTCGCACATGTGGTATCGCCATACTCAGGAGGAGTAGTAGAATGTGTTTTGGGGTGTAATTTGTGATATGCATATGCTGGGTGTGAGAAATAACCTGTTACCATATGACAATTTTGTGAAAAAAAAAAAAAAGAAAAAAAAATCTTCATATTGCAAAGAATTGTGGAAAAAAATTACAACTTCAAAAAATTCACCATGCCTCTTACTAAATACCTTGGGATATCTACTTTCCAAAAAGGGGTCATTTGGGGGGTATTTGTACTTTCCTGGTTTGTTAGGGCCTCAAGAAATGATAGGCCATCAGTACATCAGGTGTGATCAATATTCAGTGATTGACACCATAGCTTGTAGATTCTATAACCTTCACAAAAACCAAATATACACTAATTTGTTTTTGTTTGTTTTTTTACCAAAGTTATGTAGCAGTATAAATTTTGGCCAAAATTTTTGAAGAAAAATTACTAATTTGCAAAATTTTATAACAAACGAAGAAAAATTCATTTTTTTACAAAATTTTTGGTCTTTTTTTAATTATAGCGCAAACAATAAAAAAAACAGCAGTGATTAAATACCACCAAAAGAAAGCTCTATTTGTGTGAAAAAAAAAAAGGATGCAAATTTCATATGGGTACAGTGTCGCATGACCGAGCAATTGTCATTCAAAGTGTGAGAGCACTGAAAGCTGAAAATTGGTCTGGTTGTTAAGGGGGTTTAAGTGCCCAGTGGTCAAGTGGTTAATTTACAGAGCCTTGCAAAATGCTTGAAAACACAGGTATTAACCAAGCAGCATTCATTGTGGCTTGTTGGGAGAGTTTACCAGACCAATTCTTCTGTTTGAAAAAGGTGACCTTTACATTAAAGCAGTATTGAACCCAAAACTAAAAATGTAATATATTGCAGCTTACGAATCATTAGATGTGGTGGCAGCATCCATTTTCTTTTCCCCTCTGTTTTCACCTGGTGATCTGGCTAATAACACACCTCCTGTATTAGAGTGCCCCCACTCTGGATGAAGGAGCACAGAGACATCTTTATGTTTAACTTTGTTTTATTTGTTAAGATTTACAAACATAATACAGGAAAAGAAAAAGCTGTATGATCAGTTCACAGAGATACCCTAATTCTGACCATACACAAGACGAAAAATAGTACAAAAATCTATCATTTATACAGTTTGTTAGTTCATCGCCCAGTTAATGGGCACGTTTCGAAATTGTTTGGTGTTTTTGAGCCGATAAATCAAAGGAAACGTTTGAAAAACTTCAGCAGAACGGACGAAAAAAAAGAAAGGTTAAAGCGGAGTTCCACCCTATTAAAAGTCAGCAGCTACAAAAAGTGTAGCTGCTGACTTTAAAGAATCGGACACTCACCTGTCCCAGGCTCCAGCGATGTGGCCGCCCGAAGCCTCCCTCTTCTCCCCCCTCCTTTGTGCGGTGCCGGCATCACAAGTGTGGGCGCGCACTGCGCACTTTGTAAATGGCTGGTGTATTTTCTGGGACCTGTGACAGGAGGGGGGAAAGGTGAACTTCCTTCCTGTGCCGCGGAGCCAGAGGAGGAAGTGCAGCTGGGACCCTGTCAAAACAGGGTTCCCGCTGCCCCTCCAAAAAATTGACATGCCAACTGTGGCATGTCAGGGGGTTACCTTCCCTTAAAGCGGAAGTTCCACTTTTGGGTGGAATTCCGCTTTAATGTGTTTCTCGCCCGAACAGTTTACACTGGACTTATATGACAAAATTAATGAAAAATGGATTTATGTCAGTTGATCGATAAAGCGTTCAAATTTCAGTCATTACATGATGGCAAAATCGTTCGCTCTCACGACCGTGTGTTTGTTTTTCAAAAACTAGTTTGGCTGATTTTTCTTAGTGTATGGCCAGCATAAGGCCCCTTTCATACACTTGCGGACAGGTCTGCCTGTCAGTTTTTTAGGCGGACCTGAACGGACGCTCCATGTATCCATGGATGTTAGCGGTGACATGTCCACTGACATCCGATAAGTCCAGACAGATGGAAACTCTATTTTCCATCCATCTGATGGATCAGATGAAAATGGACAGGCGGATCCGTTTTCATCAGACCCCCATAGAGGAGAGCGGGGCTCTGACTGGTCCGTCTCTGCAGAGCGAGCAGAGACGTATCTGTCATCCGCCGGCTCAGCGGGGATCAACGGATCGGTCCCCACTGAGCAGCGGAGTCCGTTAAAATGGACCCGCAAGTGTCGTCTGAAAATCAGGCGACAGATCGTCCATTTTTTTTTTTTTGCATGCTAATCTCAGATGGAATCGGAGAAGAGTACTAAAGTCTTGAAAATTCTCGTACGACAGAATAAAAAAAAAAAAAAATCAGAAGTGATGTCATGTGTATTTGTATTGTATTTTCGGACAATAGCTGTGCTGATTAAAAGAAAATCATACGATGTGTTATCATCATATGATCAAAATTTTCATGCAAGTCCAATCAAATATTATCGGATGAATGGTTGTGATCGGCTCTCGTAAACTGTGTACTAATGATCTGATTATCGTACGATCGCATTGTAAGCGTTATTTTTCGTCCGATTTTTGGACCGTGTGTGCGGGCCATAAGACAGCAACATTGTTAATCTGGAGGGAGGGGAGTGTTTGATGTATTAGTAGATATAAATACACTTACAAATTAAACACAAACTCCAGTTAATTCTTAATAAGCAGTTACAGAAAACAGTTTGTTCTCTTTTTGAATAACAGTTCTACATAAATAAACTCTGACCATTGTATGCACACCTGTCAGTGTTAAATGGTTTGTTTCAACCCTGTAAGCCTCGTACACACGATGCGACGGTCGTATGAAAACGGTCGTACGACCACTCGTATGATCATCCGACCATTAGTACACGCGATTAGAACAGCCGACGTACGATGGTCGTACAACAGGAGTTGGATGAACAAACTAGAAAACTTTGGTTGTACCAACAAGCGGTCGTACGACCGTTGTATCGTGTGTACAGAGAAGTTGGTCCAACAAGTTATATTGTGCAAAACACGCATGCTCAGAAGTCAGGAACGGCCGGAAGTGTCAGTTCGTTCCTAATTCACAAATTACATGCACCTGAACTTTCTCTTTATACGTTTGTAACACGTCACTACGTTCGGCTTGGTCGTACGATCGTTTAGTGCATGTCAGTACGCGAGATACATGAGCCAACATACGATTTGATGACTGTCGCAAGGTGTGTACCAGGCTTAACTGCTACCATCTGCAGGATGGTTTGTTTCTTGAAAAAACAGGATCAGGATCATCAGGGGGAAAAAAAAAAAAAAAACGGACTAAGGCTACTTTCACACTGAGGCGCTTTACAGGCGCTATTTAGCTAAAAATAGCGCCTGTAAAGCACCTCAAAAGTCCAGCCCTATCCACCCCAATGTGAAAGCCAGAGTGCTTTCACACTGGGGCGGGGCACTTGCAGGACATTACAAAAAGTCCTGCAAGCAGCATATTTGGGGCGGTGCGGTGAGCGCTCCTCCACCGCCCCTGTCCATTAAAAACAATGGGCAGTGCTTCTGAAGTGGCTGCACACCGACTCGGAAGAGCAGAGAGTGGGCACTTTTAACACCATTTTAACCCCTTGTGGGGGGCTAAAAGCGCACTGCTCCCGCCGCCGTAGCGCCGCTCTAACAGCTGTAAATCCCCGCTGTGACTAGTGGGGATTTACCGCCAACGCTCCACCGCCCCCAGTGTGAAAGGGGCCTTAAAAAGAAAACAAAAGCATCCATCACACGTAAGAATTAGTAAGCTGCAATTTAATAAATGTTTACTTTTGGGTTTAATACCGCTTTAACCTCTGCATTTAAATCCACATATATGTGCAAAAGGTTTTTTTTTTTTTTTTCCACACCTGAAGACAGTGTTAAGTCCACTTCAAAGCCACTTAAGCCTCGTAAACACGATAAGAACATTGGATGAATGATCGTCCGTTTTTTTTTGCATGCTAGTCTCATCGAATATGAAGAGGTTACTAAAGTTATGAAAATTCTCATGCAACAGAATACAACTTGGGATTGATGTAATGTGTTGTATTGTATTCTTTAGGTTCCAAGCAAATGTGGTCTTGGCCTTCCGATTTTTTTTCAGGCGAATTCTGTACTGTTTAACCACTTCACCCCCGGAAGGATTTCCCAGGTTAGGACCAGAGCACTTTTTGCGATTCGGCACTGCGTCGCTTTAACTGACAATTGTGTGGTCGTACGACGTTGTACCCAAACAACATTTGTGTCCTTTTTTCCCACAAATAGAGCTTTCTTTTGGTGGTATTTGATCACCGCTGCGTCATTTCTGATCGCAGTTATAAACAAAGAGAGAGACAATTTTGCAAAAAATAAATAAATAAATATTTCTTACTTTTTGCTAAAATACAAATCCAAAAAAAAAAAAAAAATATATAAAAAAACATTTTTTTATCGGTTTTGGCCAATTTATATTCTTCCTCATATTTTTGGAAAAAAAAAATCGCAATCTGCGTTTGATTGATTTGCGCAAAAGTTACCGCGTTCATTTCTGGGTTTTTTTTATTATTTTTTACTAGGAATGGCAGCGATCTGCGATTTTTAGCGGTACTTCGATAGTGCAGTGGACATTTTTGACACTTTTTAGGACCAATGACATTTATTCAGTGATCAGAAATTTAAATGTCCACTGATTACTGTATAAATGTCATTGGCAGTGAAGGGGTTAACATGCAGGGGGAGATCTAGGGGTTAACTGTGTTCCCTGGGTGTGTTCTTACTGTGGGGGGCTGGGCTAACATGGGCATGAGAGATCTAACTGATCCCAGTGACAGGGATCAGTAGATCTCTTATGTCCCCATTGACAGAGCGGGGAACCACCGTGTTTACAACGGCGGTTCCCCATTCTTTCGCTTTGGCCGCTCATCACGGCTCGCCGGCGGAAGTCAGGAATGGCCGAAAGTGTCCGTTCGTTCCTAATTCACAAATTGCATGCACCTGAACTTTCTCTTTATACGTTCAGTACACGTCACTACTTTCGGTTTGGGCATACGATCGTGTAGTGCCTGTCAGTACACAAGTTACATGATTCAACATACGTTTTGGTCCGTTCGGTCGTACCGCGTGTACAAGGCTTTAGCCGCAAAGGACAGGGATCACACTGAAACTGTAATCCCGGTTTACTGTTAAAGTACACTTTAATGGTAAATATGAACACATTTTGTGTATGCAGCTGTTAATAATAATATATTAGAATGAATATACCTTGGTGTTAACAGTACACTTAAAATAAAAATTGAAAATAAACTATACAACTACAGTGCAGTATTGTTCACTAGTCAATTTCTGGTGTGTATACATATTGCTAAAGCTTAATCATTTTCATATGTTTGGGGGTGAGTTACAGAAAACCTGTTATGTACACCAATAGAAAACAAAAATAGTATAGATTGAGGCAAATTTGAGTTTGAAGCATGATCGAAGTTCACAACTGAATCACGTGTTGAAATCACATGCCTTTCATGGAAATTCAACCCCTCCGCCTTCCTCCCTCTCATCGGAGGTCAGTGACAGAACCTCCCACACATGGAAAAAAAAAAAAAATCCAGGCAATGTTTTCCTTTCAGGCAAGCATCCAGAACCCGTGCCTTTTTGTTAGCAGAGTGGATGGCAGAATTTTTTTAAGCAGCGTTCTGCTCTGTGTTTTCTTGTTGCAAACCATGCTTAAACAAGGAACCAGCCTTAAGCCTTGTACACATGGTGCGACGGTCGTATGAAACCGGTCGTACGACCGCTCGTTGTACGATCATCTGACTGTTATTACGCGCGCTTAGAACAGCGGACGTACGACGGTCGTACAACAGAAGTTGGATGAGCAAACTAGAAAACTTTGGTTGTACCAACAAGCGACTGTTGTATCGTGTGTACAGAGAAGTTGGTCCAACAAGTTGTACTGTGCAAAACACGCATGCTCAGAAGTCAGGAACGGCCGGAGGTGTTCGTTCGTTCCTAACTCACAAATTACATGTACCTGAACTTTCTCTTTATACGTTCATTACACGTCACTACGTTCGGCTTGGTTGTAAGATCGTCTAGTGCATGTCAGTACGCAAGTTACATGATCCAACATACGATTTGGTTCGGTCGTACGACCGTCGCACTGTGTGTACAAGGCTTAGGGAGTATCTGCAGACATTTTTTGTTAGAACTATTATATTTTCATGCCATAGTTTTTAATCATTATGATTGCTAAAAGATGATTGGGCTAATCGTGAAGCTAATACAAGACTATTAGAAATAAAAAATATTTAAAGCAACATTAAACCCAAAAGCAAACATATATTATATTGCAGCTTACCTATTCTTAGATGCGATGGTTGTATTATTTTTCTTTTTAAGGCTTTCTTTATTCTATTTTCATCCGGTGATCCAGCAAGTAAGTCTGTTGTTTTACAAAAGAACAAGTCCTCTTGTTGCAGATTGCATCACTTACAGGGATGAGACAAACCACTTACCACTGACGGGATGCTTACAATGTTTTATTTGTTCATTTAAAACTTTTATCCCAAAAGGAAAACAAAAGCAGTTTGCTTTAATTGCTTATAAAGTGTGAGATGGAGTTTGATTTCAAATTGTCAGTGTATACACTCCTCTAACCCCCCCCCGCTGACAATGCTATTGTCCAAAGGTGCCCCCTGTGCTCCTTCATCCAGAGTGTAGGCACTCTAATACAGGAACTGTGTTACTGGCCAGATCACCAGATGAAAACAGAGGGGGAAAAGCCTAAAAAAGAAAGCTAATGCAGCCACTGCATCTCATGATTGGTAAGCTGCAATATATTACATTTTTAGTTTTGTGTTTAATACCAACTTTAAGCTTAATAAACCTAATCCTTCAAATCTTACATGTGGTGTTTAACAATATCATTTCAAAAGTAATGTTCAATTCGTTTTTTTTTTTTTAAATGCAGCACTGAGATGCAACAAAATATTAAAAAAACAAAAGGAGGGGGGGGTCAAAAAATTGAAAAAAAAAAAATGTAAAAAGACTTTTTGTGATGCACAGTGCTATAGTAAACAAAATGTCATTCAGTTATGGTTAACGGCTACTTAATTCAGCGGCTTTAAGTGATAACCATTGTTCCTTTGCAGCACTGAGGTCTTGCAATTAATTCCCACAAAGGATACTGTCTATGTGGAGTTTATACGTCCTTCCATTTTTGTACTGGTTTTCTCCACAAAACACACTTTAAATAGCCTCCACTCAATTTGCTTTACTGGGTGTATGTCTGTGGTAGAGAAATTAGACTGCAAGCTCCTTTGGGTGCAGGAATTTGATATGAACAGTTCTCTGTACACAGATCTGTAAAATATCAGCACAAAATAAAAATAAAAAATACTGCATAGATTTTCAGCATGCTGGAAAATCTATAACTGTAATTAAAGCTTATTTCTCTCTCTTCATATGCAGGGGGAAAAAAAAGGAGCAAACCTTTTCCTGCACATAATTTATAAAGTGCACCCACATGAGGCAGCATTAGCAACGGAGCTGAAAATTGGCACATTTCCGTACAGCCTGTTCAGAACATTCTGGAAGCAGAAGCGCACACAAGGGAAACAAAGAAAGAGGCCACCCTTCCCCCACACAGCAGCATGACATAAGCATGCAGATGGAGAGGAGCTAACCCTCCCCAACACACTTCACAGAAAAATGAGCTCAGAGCTTAGCCCTCCCCTAACATGCACACTGAAATCAGCACAAAGAGCTCACTACAGATAGAGATAACAAAAAAAAAACAGTGAGCATTCTCTCCCATCCCCCACTAGCTAATAATTGACTTCCACATTCAGGAGCAGCACAGAAAGCTTTGCCCTCCCCCATTTATAGATTGAAAGCATGAGCAACGCAGCCTCTCCCTTGTGACACCCAGGAGACTTGTAGACTATTATATAGTCTGCCACGCCTTCCGCTAGAAATCCAGGGAAGGAGCACATGGGTGAGCTGTGCCATACATGGCTTATTGCACCCTGCCAAAAGATACAAATGGAGATAAGAACAAGTTTACATCAAATGTGTTTGCTCATATGTTGCAGCTGAAGACTTCAGTAAAACCCGCATTTGGTTGCTTAGCAAACTGTACTTCCACAATACACTAATGAAAGGGAGACATTGCTACCAATATGAATAGTGGTGGGCAGAATGACATCAAATTCAAGCAATGCTGTAGCCTAGTAGAGAATTCTAGAACTCATCGTTATACAAAAATGTTTAAATATAAAGAGACAAAAATACAGAATCCAGAAATCAGCTATATGTTGCATTTCTAGCACTTGAACCTTAACAAGAACTATTATTCTCTGATAACTTTGCAGGATAAACAGTAACCAATCCATTGATTTTTTTTTTTTTTTTTTTAACTGCTAGGACAATGGTAGACTGAATTTTCATGTGATCCGGCAGTTTTCAGCAGAATTGTATTTAGATCAACTCGATTTCACACTTGTGTGTGAGGGTGTTGTGTAGCATCATCTTTTTTAATTTAAGTGTGCAAGCTTACATGTGTTTCTCTTACAGCCTGCCAGCAGAGGAGGGGGAGCAAAAAATGAAAGTGTTTGTTAATACAAAAAATAATAATAAAATAGAGATCCTGGTCCCTTAAGGCACATTAAACAGCACAGTGCTTGTGCTGTGTAATCTGCCCCCTCTAAACTGTAAAAAAAAAACCCTGAACCCAGGGCCGTCTAATATTGATTGGACCCTGGGCAAACATTTTCTTGGGCCCTCCCGAATCCACTTAGCAACTATTTGTGGGCAGTGGGGGACTCAAAGGGCAGCTGCTTTGTGCCCCACGACAATGACTGGGCCCAGGGCAGCTGCCCCTTTTACCCTGCTTTAAAGACAGTCCTGCCTGAACCTGACACTTCCTGGATCCCACTCTCTGCATAGTCAACGAAACTGGGGCTTCTGAGCCCTGGCCACCGTTGTCTGTGGCGTCAGCAGCCCTGCTCTCATCTTTCCCTCATTCCCTCCTCCCAGCCTGTCAGCTCCCTGCTCTGTGTGTGTGTCTCCGATCCCCCCGCCGCTATTAAAATTATTTAATACACACTGCCAGCCTCTCCACTATAGTAAGGCAGAGCATACTGTACACATATTTTGTAAAAACGTGCGTTGTAAATAGCTATCTGGAGCTGTCTTCAGGCCGGTCCTGTGACTCGCAGACGCTTCTCAGTGACAAGACATCTGCAGGAGAGACTGAGTGGTCACGTGATCTCCCCGACTAAATTCAGAGGGAGATCCCAGCCCCTCCTGCAGAAGCCAACCATCGAGCTGACAAGCGTCTGAGAGCCACATGACCGGCCTGAAGACCGCTCTAGATAGCTATTTACAACGCTTGTTTTTACAAAATATATGTACAGTATGCTCTGCCTTACTATTGTGGAGGGGCTGGCAATGTGTATTAAATGTGGGTTAACAACCACTTTAAGATTATTCTCATCTTTGTAAACTGCAAATATGTTTGGCTGTAAAAGAAACATATTATAAGCTAGCCATACACTGATAGATCTTTGTTGCAGGCTGAATGAAAAACAATCAAACAGATTCCGCCATCCGCTCTATACAACAGGATGAAGAATCTCTCACTGTGGCTAATGTATGCTGCAATTTGTCTGGATACTTGATCAGAGACACCCACACAATGGAAAATTGTATCTAATACTTACCGTAATTTTCCTTTCCTGCCGCCAATCTGTGGCAGCATAGTAGCACACGGGCGGCACAGTGGTGTAGTGCAGTGGTTCTCAACCCTGTCCTCAAGTACCCCCAACAGGCCATGTTTTGGGAATCTCTCTTAGCTAAAATAGCTGTCCAAAATAACAAGCCATTGACTCTAATTTAAGGCACCTGTGCAGGATAAAGGAAAACCTGCAAACATGTCCTGTTAGGAGTACTTGAGGACAGGGTTGAGAACCACTGGTGTAATGGATAGCACTTTCGCCTGGCAGCAAAAGGGTTGTTGGTTTGAATCCCGACCACAGCACTACCTGCCTGGAGTTTGCATGTTCTCCCTGTGCCTGTGTGGGATTCCTCCAGGTACGCCGGTTTCCTCCCACACTCCAAAGACATGCTGGTAGGTAAATTGGATCCTGTCTAAATTGGCCCTAGTATGTGTATGTATGCATGTGAGTTAGGGACCTTAGATTGTAAGCTCCTTGAGGGTAGGGACTGATGTGAATGTACACTATATATGTAGAGAGCTGCATAAATTGACGGCGCTATATAAGTACGTGAAATAAATAAATAAAATAAATGTATGCTGCCATGCTGGTGCCAGGAAAGGCAATTTTGTCGGGTTTATGAGGAACCACCTGAAATTTGCTCCATGTATAACCAGTTTTAGAATGATTAGGGCTTCATGCACACTGCAAAAAAATGCCTGTTTCACAGACATTTTACTTTTTTTAAAAAGTATTTTCAGCTTCAAAATGCCCCTCCATGTTAGCCTATGGCAGGAGCATTTAAAGGCAGGGAAAAAAAAAACATCACTTTGTGCATTCAGAGAGGAGTATTTGGGCAGAAAAAAAATGCAAACATGCATAATGCATTCTATTCTGGATAAATGACAGCTTGTAACTGTACAAGCTGAAGAAACTTAACATGTACGACTGGCTGTTCCAGATTCTGTCTGCTATAGTCTTAGTAAATACTCCCTTATGCATTTTGTAAATTATAATTATTATTATACAGGATTTATATAGTACCAACATTGTGCACAGAACTTTATAATATAAAGGGGGGAAGTTTAATTACAATACAGTTTAATAACAGAATAGGATGGCCCTGCTTATGGCGCTTACAATCTAAATATTTATGTCATAGTAAAAAAAAAAAAAACCTGTAAATATTTACATTCATAAACAAAGAATTGTCTGCCAATTCAAAATTTGTTTAAATGAACCCACAAAAATCCAAGTGAATTTTATTTTAGTGTGTAATAAATCCAGTTCAGGTGACCCATTAAACACAATGTATCCACTGTTTTCAACATTTAATCTTAGCACCCTAACAGGAAAGAAATACCAATGGATCTTCTTCTAGCTGTGCCTCAATAAACAGCTGAAATAATTGTATCACATATACAATCATTCTGACTGTAAACAGAATTTTACATATTAGCTGTGATCTTCAGGCTATTTGTTCTTGCAGTGACAATCTCTCTTTGTTTAGCAGAAAAGAACACACAGCTGCTGCCTTACAAGCGGACAGAGCCAGATCAGACCGGTTTCAACCAGTTCAGGCTAGTTTATCAGCTTAAACAACCGCAGCAGCTACCTACAATTTCTGGAGCAGACTCTAGCAGCATGCTGGAACAGGATGGAGCTGCTCTAATTCTGGCCACACATACAGCAATTTTCTAGTAGCTTTAACTGCTTTAAATCTGCTTTTGATTGTAAAAGCTATAGATCCAAGCAATCTATCAACATCACTGCTTATATTTATAGCAAAATAAAATTTGGTAGGTTGTGTTGATTTAATGGATTGTTTATGTAATTAAAGGCATACATAGGTGTCTTCTAAGTACGGAGGTCCTCATTAAGGCAAGAATTAAAAACAAATCCTAAATATTATAGGATTTTGTTATTTTGCACCAGATCATGAATATTTTATT
>BLSH010011539.1:123474-147370 GCA_018402905.1 Glandirana rugosa
CAGTGGTCGGGTCGTTTCATGGGCTCATAGACAGTGGACGGGTAATCTCATGGGGTACTCTGATGGGCTGCAGATAGGTACTCAGGTATTCTGATGGGCTGCAGATAGGTACTCGGGTACTTTGATGGGCTGGAGACAGGTACTCGGGTAATCTGATGGACTGTTAAAAGGTACTTGGGTACTCTGTTGGGCTGCAGATAGGTACTCGGTTACTCAGATGGGTTGGTGACAGGTACTCTGGTAATTTGAAGGGCAGGTGACAGGTACTCGGGTACTCTGATGGGCTGGTGACAGGTACTCGGGTACTCAGGTGGGCAGGTGACAGGTACTCGGGTACTCAGGTGGGCAGGTGACAGGTACTCGGGTACGCTGATGGGCTGGTGACAGGTACTTGGATACTAAGATGGGCAGGTGACAGGTACTCTGGTACGCTGATGGTCTTTTGACAGGTACTCGGGTACACTGATGGTCTGGTGACAGGTACTCGGGTACTCTAATGGGCAGGTGACAGATACTCGGGTACTTTGCTGGGCTGGTGACAGGTACTCGGGTACTTTGCTGGGCTGGTGACAGGTACTCAGGTTCTCTGATGGGCAGATGACAGATACTCGAGTGCTCTGATGGGCTGGTGACAGGTACTTGGGTACTCAGATGGGCTGGTGACAGGTACTCTGGTACGCTGATGGGCTGGTGACAGGTACTCTGATGGGCAGGTAACAGGTACTCGGGTACTCTGAGGGGCAGGTGACAGGTAGTCGGGTACTCTGATGGGCTGGTGACATACTCGAGTACTCTGATTGGCAGGTGACAGGTACTTGGGTACTCTGATGGTCTGGTGACAGGTACTCGGGTACTTTGATGGGTTGGTGACAGGTACTCGGGTACTCGGATGGGATGGTGACAGGTACTCGGGTACTCAGATGGGCAGGTGACAGGTACTCAGGTACTTTGATGGGCAGGTGACAGGTACTTGGGTACTTTGATGGACAGGTGACAGGTACTCTGGTACTTTGGACAGGTGACATGTACTTGGGTACTTTGATGGGCAGGTGACAGGTACTCGGGTACTTTGATGGGCAGGTGACAGGTACTCGGGTACTTTGATGGGCAGGTGGCAGGTACTCGGGTACTGAGATGGGCAGGTGACAGGTACTCGGGTACTTTGATGGACAGGTGACAGGTACTCTGGTACTTTGATGGACAGGTGACAGGTACTCTGATGGGCTGTGACAGGTACTTTGATGGGGTGGTGACAGGTACTCTTTATTAGGGGGGTGATCAGTGTGCTTGGTGTACACAGTAGGCGGTAACGAGCTGTTACCACAATCTCCCTGTCACACACGATCGGTGTGTGACAGGGAGAACCGCGGTAACAGCTTGTTACCGCGGTTTGTTTACATCACATGACCGGCTGTGATTGACACACAATTCTATTGGCTCTTTACACTGATCGGAGCTGGGCTTTGTCCGAGGAACAAGCCTCAGCCCCGAACGGCGTGCACGTGGAGGTCAGTAGTGACCGGCTGTGATTGGACACAGCCGGTCACGTGGTAAAGAGCCAATTTTATTGGCTCTTTACCCCATTCGAGGGGGGCTGTGTCCCGAAGGACACAATCGATCCGCGATCACCGCGATGCGGGCACGCAGTAGCGGCAAGAAGGGAAAGACGTCATCCCGGATCGACGGAGGTTCGTTCCCTGCCGAGGTCATTTTACAATGACTCGGTAGGGAACGGGTTAAATATGGTGCCTGGGGGGGTCCCCTTAGTCTGCCTGTAAAGTGGCCCATCAGTGAGATGTTTAGAACAGTGCCACCGCAAAATGACATTTGTAAAGAAAAAATTGCCACTTAAAATCAATCACGGCTGTAATGTATTGCCGACTCTCGGCAATATCGATCAAAAATCACTGGAAAAATTTGCATCGGGGTCCCCTCAAAATCCAAACCAGGCCCTTTATTTTTAAATTTTGCCGCAGGGTTTATTTATTTTATTTTATTTATTTATTTCAGGTACTTATATAGTGCAGTGAATTTACGCAGCACGTTTACATATTCATTGTACCTGTACCCTCAAGGACCTTACAATCTAATGTCCCTAACTCACATTCATACAGACACATACTATTCTCTATTTTAGACAGGATCCAATTAACCTACCATCATGTCTTTGGAGTGTGGTAGGAAACTGGAGTACCCAGAGGAAAACCACGCAGGCACAGGGAGAACATGCAAACTCCAGGCAGGTGTCCTGGTTGGGATTCAAACCAGCGACCCTTTTGCTGTTAGGCGAACCCTTAACCACTTCTATACACTGTGTTATATATATTACACTGACTGCACCATATTATTATTATATTATACAGGATTTATATAGCGCCAGCAGTTTGCGCAGAGCTTTACAAAAATGAAGGCAGACAGTACAGTTACATCACAATTTGGTACAAGAAGAATCAGAGGGCCCTGCTTGTTAGAGCTTACAATCTAAGAGATAGTCTGAACTATATACTATGGGAACTGCACTCTATTAAATTGCAATGACATGCTCCAGACAAACAGGTGCAGAAAAATTGGACCTTGGGTGTTGGTGGTGGCAGAACACTGTAACCCCTCACAGTTACTCTTGTTGGGCGCAGGAACGGACCCTGCAGTTAAAAATTATTTTAAAAATTGTAATAACATGCCCCTGTAAAACAGGAGCAGAAAAATTGGGCCTTGGATGTTGGTGGTGCCCTAAACACAAAATATTGTTGTTGGAAGCTAGCATCATCAGGATCCAGGGCAGGACGAATAGGATATGCATCATAGGCAGTCTTCAAGGGATCCCAGATCCCTAGCAAATTCAATCATTTTCATCAGCATCAGGGGCTTGATAGCTGCTGATACAGGACTGATTCATTTTAAATGTGAGCCTATCAATGGACTCTGTGGACAGGTGCACTCTTTGATCTGTTATGAACCCTCCAGCAGCACTGAATGTTCGTTCAGAAAGCATGCTGGATGCAGGACAGGCCAGTAGCTCGATTGCATATTGAGCAAGTTCCGGCCAGTGGTCCATCCTCAAGACTCAGGGGATGCTCAGTTGGAAAGGTCTCCAAGTCTGCTCTTGCCCCTAGATATTCCTGCACCATATAATGCAGACGCTGATGATGGTTACTTGAACCTACCAGCCCTGAGCGCTGAGGACTGAAAAATTGTTTAAAGGCATCGGTCAGCCAGCCACCTTCTCCACCGCTCTTCCTCTGACTGAAGGAAGCCTCAGAAACACTTTGTTCAGCAGCAGGAAATGGTAACCTCCCATTGTCTGGAAAGGCATTGCACAAACTTTTCTTCAAGCTATCCTAAAGACGTTTCATCCTCTGCTCTCTCTGCATAGGCAGGATGAGCTCTGCAACTTACCCTTGTAACGTGGATCAAGAAGGGTTGCCAGCCAGTAATGATCCCTCTCCTTGATACCACGGACCCTGGGGTCTTTTCGCAGGCTTTGCAGAATCAGGGAGGCCATGCAGCATAAGAGTCCTCTGGGTCGCTGAGGATGACATTGTCAGGAACTACCTCCTCCCAGCCATGTACAACTCCTTGGGTTTCTGGGGACTGAAAACCATCGCTTGAAGACTGCTGTGTGGTATCCTCTACATCCATGCTGACACAATCCTCCTCCTCCTCCTCTTCTTCCTGTGTTTTTGGTGGCCCTGCAGGAATGCTATCTGCATAAGGGGGGCCTTGAGAGGAAAGGAAGTCCTCCTCTTCCTCCCTCTGTTCTGCCTCAAGTGCCCTGTCCATGATTCCATGAAGCGTGTGCTCCAGCAGGAAGACTAGAGGGACAGTGTCACTGATGCATGTATTGTCACTACTCACCATCCTTGTGGCCTCCTCAAATGGTGACAGTACAGTGCATGCATCCTGGATCATTATCCACTGCCGTGGTGAGAAAACCAAGCTCCTCTGAGCCTGTCCTGGTGCCATACTCACAGAGGTACTCATTGATGACCCTCTGCTGTATGTGCAGCTGCTGCAGCATTGCCAATGTTGAGTTCCACCAGGTGGGCATGTCAGAAATTAGGCGGTTGGTGGGCAGGTTCAATTTCCGCTGAATGTCAGTCAGCCGAGCACTGGCATTGTATGACCGGTGGAAATGACCACAGAATTTTCTGGCCTTCCTCAGAATATCTGGTAAGCTTGGGCACCTGGCCAAGAAACGCTGTACCACCAAATTCAGGATGTGTGCCAAGCATGGAACATGTGTGAAGTGTCCCTGTTGGAGGGCAGAGAGTTTTTGCCATTGTCACATACAACCATTCCTGGCTCAAGTTGACGTGGCATCAACCACCTCTGAGCCTGCCCTTGCAGAGCTGACAGAATCTCTGCCCCTGTGAGACAGAACAACTCAAGCACCGCATGACATCTTTTAGCCTGACTGCTTACGTAGCCCCTAGAAAGCTTTGCGAGCACTGCTGGTTCAGAGGACACTGCTGCAGAAGGACCCACAGAGGAAGAAGAGGAAGGGGTGGAGGAAGTAGATGTGGCAGAAACAGCACCATTTTTTTGGAGGCGTGCTGGCAGAACTAGCTCAAACACCAAACCCTGTCCTGCATCCTTCCCAGCTGCCAGCAGTTACCCAGTGCGCCGTGAAGGAAAGGTAACATCCCTGACTATGTCTGTTGCACCACGAGTCAGCGGTAATATGTACTTTGTTGCTGACCGCCCTGTCCAAAGAGGCCAAAACATTGTCTTCCACATGACAGTAGAGTGCTGGAATGGCCTTACGTGAAAAGAAATGTATTTTTGGAACCTGCCACTGTGGTACAGCACATTCCACAAATTCACGAAAGGGAGCAGAGTCTACCAGCTGAAAGGCAGCAGTTGGAGTGCTAGCAATTTGGCCAAGCTAGCATTTAACCGGTTCCTGACTGGCTCGCATACATTTACTGCTGCAGAGTGGCACGATCCCGCAAATCACCATTTATAAATGACTGCTCGCTCGTGCGCGGCTAGCACACGGAAGCGCACCGGTGGCGGTGCACTCTCATGCCCGCTGCACTCTGCAGTAGTATGGCCGTGGGTCGGGCAGACTCGATATCCGCCGGCTACCCACAATTGCCTGGCACAGAAGAAAAACGGAGAACCGCCGATGTCTGTCAGGCGGCATGTAAGAGATCTACTGATCCCTGTCACTGGGATCAGTTAGATCTCTTATGTCCCTGGCAGCCCAGCCCTCTCACAGTTAGAACACACCTAGGGAACACAGTTAACCCCTAGATCGCCCCCTGCAGGTTAACCCCTCCACTGCCAATGACATTTATATAATAATCAGTGGATATTTAAATTTCTGATCGCTGTATAAATGTCATTGGTCCCAAAAAGTGTCAAAAATGTCTGATATGTACGCTGCAATATTACAGTCCCGATAAAAATCGCAGATCCCATTACTTGTAAAAAAAAAAAAAAAAACAGTAAAAAAGCCATAAATGAATTCTCATGGTTTGTAAACACGGCAACTTTGGCGCAAACCAATCAATAAATGCAGATAGCAATTTTTTTTACCACAAATATGAGGAAGAAAATATATCGGCCAAAACCGATGAATAAATTAGTTGTTTTATATATATTTTTTTTGGATATGTATTATAGCAAAATGTAAAAAATATTGTTTTTTTTTTTTCAAAATTCTCGCTCCTTTTTTGTTAATAGCAGTGATCAGAAGTGACGCAGAGGGGATCAAATACCACAAAAAGAAAGCTCTATTTGTGGGAAAAAAGACGTTAATTTAGTTTAGGTAAAATGTCGCACGACCGCGCAATTGTCAGTTAAAGCGACGCAGTGCAGAATCGCAAAAAGTGCTCTGGTCCTAGAGTGGGAAATCTGTCCGGTGCTAAAGTGGTTAAATACTGAGCATGTGGATGGCTGGGACAGTATTTTTTTTTTTTTACGGTTCAGCAACTGGGGTAGGGAAATTTGCCTGCTGACATCAACTGGTGGTGTACTGCGAGCAGATTGGCTGCAAGTACTTGTGGCACCCTTTGCTAGACCTTCATTCCTCTCAGTGAAGGCTTTTGAGAGGACTGGAGGTATAGTAGAGGTTGAGGACACAGATGAGGAGCAAGGAAAAGTCCACCTTGTTTTTATGATGTGGGTCTTTCAGGTGCTGTTGCTAACAGGCTGCATGGCAGATTGTCATATGTTTTGTCAAGCATGTAGTGCCCAAGCGGCTGCTGTTCTGGCCGCACTTGATCCACTTCAGACATAGATTGCAAACAGCAACGGTGCGATCTACTGTACACAGAAGCTGCTTGCCCTCTTTTAGTGGCCTGGGAGCATCTGCCTCTCCTTGGTGGCCTTCCGGGGTATGATGGGGATTTTTTTCAACAACACACTAAACTGTATTATATAATGTACACCGCCAAATGCACTGTGGAGCTCTGTGGTGTGATGCAATAGGGTGGCTGCCCTTAAGCTGGCCCCTGGAGGATATCCTGCCTTGTTGGAGTTGTGCCTCCTCCTCACTTTTCTACTCTCTTCTCTCAGGCACCCAAGTAGTGTCAGTATCCTCATCATCCCTTCCCTCCTCATCACTGGAACATACTTGGCAGTATGCTACAGCTGCGGGAACATGACTGCTAGTTTCTTGTCCTTCTGTGGAACCCCCTCTCTCTAGGCTCACGTTACTCCCTTCCTCAACCTGGGAAACAACATCGGAGCCTTTGAATTGCTGTGCATCCTCCATCAGCATGTAACTGACACTATGGTCGAATAATTCTGGTGACTCCTCTGTGTATGATGGTGGGGCTACGGAGGGAGTAACTGTGGACAAGGAGCTGGTGGAATAGGCTGTTTTGGCAGCTGCGTTGGAAGACAAACTAGTATGAGCCTGGGTGACAGAGGACGAGGAGGATGAGGATGGCTTAGTTATCCATTCCGCCAACTCTTCTGCATGTTGTGGCTAGATAGCACGGCCAACAGCAGAAAAAAAGGACAAGCGTGACCCACCTGCAGAGGATGCACCATGTCTGTCACCACCACTCTTCACTTTAGACACAGAGGCTGCAAACAGCAACGGTGCGATCTACTGTACACAGAAGCTGCTTGCCCTCTTTTAGTGGCCTGGGAGCATCTGCCTCTCCTTGGTGGCCTTCCGGGACATGATGGGGATTTTTTTCAACAACACACTAAACTGTATTATATACTGTACACCACCAAATGCACTTTAAATATAGTCTACTCTGAATGCAGCGTATTATATATATTCTCTCTCTTCACAGGTATGTCTACATTGCTGACAACTCCACCCAACAACTGAAACAGTCTGCTTTTCACTTATGTCTTTTTTCAATAATGGTATGTCTACCTTGCTGACAACTCCACCCAACAACTGAAACAGTCTGCTTTTCATGTATGTCTTTTTTCAATAATGGTATGTCTACATTGCTGACAACTCCACCCAACAACTGAAACAGTCTGCTTTTCACTCATGTCTTTTTCCAATAATGGTATGTCTACATTGCTGACAACTCCGCCCAAAAACTGAAACAGTCTGCTTTTCATGTCTTTTTTCAATAATGGTATTCTGCGTCTATATTCCTACAATTGCCATCTACCTTAAAGTGAATTCTGACTGACTGCTCAGATGCATATTTGGTAATTCTGTGCTTGTCACCATTATGTCACCTACATCTGTAGCCATGTTCACATTATTTTAACCACTTCCCGACCAGCGCTATAAATAGGCGGTGGCTGGTTTTGAGTGGCTCTACCGGGATATAGCCTGCAGCTGCAGGCTATAATCCGGTATTGTTTTTTAGAGTGGACGGTCGGCTATCCGGGCATAATGACCGATCCGGCTCGGGAGCCGCTCGGCCGTCCTCCCCGGGGGCGGGAGGGGACACCCCCCTCCCGCCGCCTTCCGCCACTCTTCTCCGGCCTCCCGTTCCACCGGGAGACCAGAGAGACGATCCGGCGCATCCGCCGGCTAGAAGGAGACACGATAGAAGCCGGAATTCGGGTCTCCTTCTGCAAATTCTGGAAGCGATATCATAAGGTCACTTCCGGTTTACTCAGCGGCTAACGGCGCCAGTTTTAAAAAAATGGCAGTATTCAGAATCACCGTTTTTGACGATCTGAATACTGTGAAGTGCAAAGGAGGGATGGGGGGTCTTTTAGGCCCCCTAAGCACTCCAAAAAGTGTACCTGTCACCATATATTACTATCACAAGGGATGTTTACATTCCTTGTGATAGCAATAAAAGTGTTCAGAATTTTTTTTTTTTTTAAGGAACAGCGTTAAAAATAAATAAATAAATAAAATTACAGAAAAAAAAATATAAGTGCCACCATCCCCGCGAGCTCGCGCAGCAAAGAAAACGCTTACGTAAGTCGCGTCCGCATATGAAAACGGTGTTCAAACCACACATGTGAGGTATCGCCGCGATCGCCAGAGTGTGAGCAATAATTCTAGCAATAGAGCTCCTCTGCACCTCTAACGTGGCTACCGTTAACATTTTTTGAAGCGTCGCCTATGGAAATTTTTAAGTACCGGACTTTGTCTCCATTCCGCAAATTTTCAACCGTAACATGTATGGTATTTATTTACTTGGCGTAACATCCTCTTTCACAATATATAAAAAAAATTAACTAACTTTACTGTTGTCTTATTTTTTAACTCAAAAAAGTGAAATTTTTCCAAAAAAATCACGCTTGAAAGACCACTGCGCAAATACCGTGTGACAAAAAGTATTTCAACAATCGCCAATTTAATTCTCTAGGGTGTTTGAAAAAAAATATATAAAGTTTGGGGGTTCTAAGTAATTTTCTAGCAAAAAAAAAAACAGTTTTTAGCTGTAACCAACAAATGTAAAAAAGGGCCCAGGTTGGTAAGTGGTCAATGTTTATTTAGGCTTTAGGTCTTACCTAATTTATGGCTCCCCTTATCTGCACAAATTTTGGCCTTTTGGCTCTCTTGATCATGGAGTGGAAAGGTCTGCTGTGGTGTCTGTGTGCTTAATATTACCCCCAATTGATTAATTGCCTAAATCCACCCACACCCATCACAGTATATAACAAAGCTTTGCTTAAGGGGGGAAAGCATTGCAGGGGGTTACACATTGCAGAGGGGTTCTTCCACAAAATTGCAGTTCTTTAACCAGTTCCACACTGCCTACCGTCCATTTACGGCGGCAGTGTGGATGCTGGCCGCGAATCGCAGTAAAAAGGCGGCGATCTGTGAATGGCCGCTAGGGGGCACGCTCCCGCCCGCCGCACTCCTGAGGAGTGTGCCCACGGCTCGGGCGGACCCGATGTCTGCCGGCGAGCCGCGATGAGTGGCCACAGGTAAAGAGCGGGGAACCGCCAATGTAAACACAGCGGTTCCCCGCTCTGTTAGTGGGGGCATGGGAGATCTACTGATCCCTGTCACTGGGATCAGTTAGATCTCTCATGCCCATGGTAGCCCAGTCCCCCCACAGTAAGAACACATCCAGGGAACATAGTTAACCCCTAGATCTCCCCCTGCAGGTCAACCCCTTCACTGCCAATGACATTTATACAGTAATCAGTGGACATTTAAATTTCTGATCGCTGTATAAATGTCATTGGTCCCAAAAAAGCGTAAAAAATGTCCGACATGTCCGCTGCAATATCGCAGTACCGCTAAAAATCGCAGATCGCCGCCATTACTAGTAAAAAATAAAAAATAAATAAGAACCCCAGAAATTATTTCTCACCATCCATAAACGCGGCCACTTTTGCGCAAACCAATCAATAAACGCCGATTGCGATTTTTTTTTATCACAAATATGAGGAAGAATATAAATAGGCCAAAACCGGTAAAAAAACATTTTTTATATTTTTTTTGGATTAGAGTTTTAGCGAAAAGTAAGAAATTTGGGTTTTTTCGCAAAATGGTCGCTCTTCTTTTGTTTAGCGGTGACCAGAAATGACGCAAATACCACCAAAAGAAAGCCCTATTTGTGGGAAAAAAAGGACGCAAATTCAGTTTATGTACAGCGTCGCACGACCGCACAATTGTCAGTTAAAGCGGCGCAGTGCCGAATCGCAAAAAGTGTTCTGGTCCTAACCTGGGAGATTCTTCCGGGGCTGAAGTGGTTAAATAAGTGGGCACTTCTGCTATTGCACTTCAGTGATTTGCACAAAGCGCACACTAACAACAAACTACAGGTAACCTAATTTCCAAATCATTTCACTTTCCTCTCTGAAACATGCACTCTTTACCTCTCCTTTTCACTATAGCAGACTCTCTCCTCAAACTATCTTTTCTTCACCCCTCTTCCCCACCCCACAATCTGTACATATCATCCTCACTTCTCCCCTCTCCCTAATACTGCACTCATCATCTCTTTCTAACTCTAAGCCCACATGCTAACAAAACCCCCAGGATGCTCAAGCCTGTCCCCTCATATAAATCATATTCCCATGTTGCCTCCCTTTCTCTTCTGCTTCTCCTAGCCTCTGGAGATATTTCCCAAAACCCAGGGCCTCCCTCATTTAACTATACCCAACACACCCATCACCACCACCCCACACCCTCTGGCAGTAGTCGCGATCTACTCAATTTAATCTCCAATCTCCTTCTTCCCAAAACCAGCCTCCCCTTCTCCTGTGCCCTCTGGAATGCCTGCTCTGTCTGCAACAAGCTCACTGCTGTTCATGACCTATTTGTCACTAATTCCTTTAACCACTTCAGTCCCGGAAGGATTTCACACTTTGGGACCATATTTTGCGATTCGGCACTGCATCACTTTAACTGACAATTGCGCAGCCGTGCAAAATTGTACGCAAACAAAATTTGCGTCCTTTTTTTCCCACAAATAGAGCTTTCTTTTGGTGGTATTTGATCACCTCTGCGTCATTTCTGATCCCCGCTATAAACAAAAAAAGATATAAAAAAAACATTTTTTTTCATCGGTTTTGGCCGATTTATATTCTTCCTCATATTTTTGCTAAAAAAATTGCAATCAGCGTTTATTGGTTGGTTTGCACAAAAGTTGCCGCTTATACGAATGATGAGAATTAATTTCTGGGGTTTTTATTTATTTATTTATTTATTTTACTAGTAATGGCGGCGATCTGCGATTTTTAGCGGTACTGCGATATTGCGGCAGACATGTCGGACCATTTTGACACTTTTTGGGACCATTGGCATTCATACAGTGATCAGTGTTATAAAAATGAACTGATTACTGTGTAAATGCCATTCGCAGTGAAGGGGTTAACCTGGAGGGGGCGCTCTAAGGGTTAACTATGTTCACTCAGTGTGTTCTAACTGTATTGGTGCTGGGCTGGCAGGGGGAGGGGAGTGATCATGGCTTCCATATACAGGAAGCCTGTGATCACAGCCCTTCTCCCTCTGTCAGAACGGAGATCTGTGTTTACTTACACGGACCTCCGTTCTTTCACTGCGGGGGGGCATCGCGGGTAGTCGGCGGCGATCAAGTCCGCCCTACCTGCTCCCTGGCTCCCCCCGGACACAGTGAGTGTGCAAGCACGCCTCCGGCGCGGCGCGCGCGCACGCTCACAATACTCGTTAACGCGGCCGCCGTCCTGTGACGGCGTTTCGTGATAACAAGCCATCTTGCCACCGTCGCGCTGCTGCGGGCGGTCGGCAAGTGGTTAATCTACTTGCTCTCACCGAAACCTGGCTCCACAAATGCGATTCTCCTTCTCCTGCTTCCCTCTCCCACGGTGGCCTTCCCTGGACTCACTGCCCTAGGCCTAACAGACGCAAGGGAGGTGAAGTGGGATTCCTCCTATCCCCACAGAGCACCTTTCAGGTTCTTCACTCTCCTCCCTCTCTTTCACTCTCATCATTTGAAGCTCACTGTATACTTATATTCTCTCCAACCTCCCTAAGATTTGCTGTGATCTACCGGGCTCCTGGACAGCATTTCTGATGAATTTTCTGCCTGGCTACCCTACTTTCTCTCTTCTGAAATTCCCACAATCCTTCTTGGTGACTTTAATATCCCGGTTAACACTAACACTACTGCTACTTCTAAACTTCTTAGTCTAACCTCCTCATTTGACCTGAACCAATGGGTACAGGCTTCTACTCACACAGATGGAAACACCCTCGACCTTGTGTTCTCCTATCTAGGCATTCCATGCAACTTCTCCAACAATTCTTTCCCACTCTCCGACCACCACCTTATTAGTTTCTCTCTCACCCTGTCTTGCACCACCTTGCCCTCCAATCGCCTAGCAGTCACCTGTAGAAACCTGCGCCAACTCAACACTTCTCTCCTCTATTCTGCTACTGAACACCTATGTGAAAAAATCTCACCCCTGTCCTGCCCCAACCAAGTCACTGCCATCTACAATAAATCCCTGACCTCCACCCTGGACAGGCCTCAACCCCTACAACCCTGGAAAACAGACGACACCAGAAATCTCCTCTTGAGCGTATGTGGCACAAAACAAAGTCTCTCAAAGACTTCAACCAATACAAATCTGCCCTCCATAAATACAATTCTCACCTCTGTCAAGCAGACCTATTTTACCACTCTTATTAACACTTTTTCATCCAGTCCCCGTCAACTCTTCTCTACCTTCAACTCCTTACTTCGTCCTCCACCACTTCAACCCACTAACTCACTCACTGCCCAGGAGATTGCTATTCACTTCAAAAGCAAGATTGACACAATTTGTGATGAAATCTCCACTCTACAGGCATCTTCCCCAGTTGACACCCCATGTCAACAAGCACAATCGACACTATACTTATTCAAACCTGCTACTATAGACAAGGTTGCTAAAATCCTTTATACCGCCAAAAGAGAAAGGGAGTGAAGCCGCTCAGGTGCGGGGTAACAAACTACCGGCCAACAGGTGCAGGTCCCGTTCGTGATTTCAGGAGATCCACATTAAAGCAAGGAGATGACCGCACACATGCTGCACCGGTTTGCTGGAAAATGTTTGTAAATTTATTCAACAAGGTACATCACAAAGTGACAAGCATAATGACAGATACCGGCATGTCCATGGATGACAATGGGTTAACGCGTTTCACAGCGCTTACGTCTGCTTATTCATAACCTTTATAACGCCCACCTAACCACCTGTCAGGAACGGTTTCACCTGTTGGTGGCACTGTAGCTTCCAGACCTATGGGCCGCAGTTCCGGTGTCCACCAGCGGGTGTCCCTTAGCAGTCGGAGGCTGAGCAGTTCCGGTGTCCACCAGCAGGTGTCTCTCGGCAGTCAGGACCTGACATCATCTCCTGCAATCAGGCATCACCTGAGACTGATTGTAGAAAGTGTATTTAAACCTGGGGAGTGCTGTTTTAATTTGCCTTGGTATTGTCTCCTTGTGCCTCTGCTCTGCATTCCTGTGGTCCTGATTTCCTGAAGCCTGTTTCCCGTCTTCTGTACCTGGACTCCGACCTTGATCCTGCAGCCTGATTCCTTCCTACCCGCTCAGTCCGGCTCCTGACCCCCTTTTCCCTGTCCTGTCTGCTCCCAGCTTTTCCCTGCTTGATCTCCCGTGTATGACCCTGGCTCTGGCAAGTTTATGATTAGGACATCCCTCGTGCTGTTTATATTGCATTTGTCTGTTATTTGGTGTGTGTGTGTGTTCACTGTTGATTTATTTACTGGTTGTTTTCACTATTTACTATATTGGAGGTGCGTTTTCTTGTTATTTCATTTATCATATAATAAATCATACTATTGACTGTTTAAGTTTTGGGATGGCTGGCGAGGGACAGGCTGGCCACTGCTTGGTTAAAGTGCCACTGCGTGTTTAAGTGTTGGCACTTTTAAAACGGCAATACTTCTAACAAGCGATTACATCATCACAGTCATCCTCTCATCATGTCCTCTCTGCTCTGCTTTTCCAGGTAACTGCTTTCACTTCTCCCTGCAACACAAAAGCCAACCTGACTGTCTGCACACATATCTGCCTGCTGTAACCATGCGTAACTGCTTACACTTCTACCTGCAACACAAAAGCCAACCTGACTGTCTGCACACATATCTGCCTGCAGTAACCATCGGTAACTGCTTTCACTTCTCCCTGCAACACAAAAGCCAACCTGACTGTCTGCACACATATCTGCCTGCTGTAACCATCAGTAATCACTGACTAAACGCTTCTCTGAAAAACTGGGCTACATTGCATGACTGATATCAACCACTGCCTTGTTTAAGACTTTCAAACTGTTGTTTATACTTGTCTGTTGAGGTTACACTTACTTTTATTATGGTGTTCTGGCCAAGATCAAACACCCATGCTTATCTTGCAGAGTCTGTCTCTTGCTTAGCAATTTGTTTTAGGACAGAAAACCCCCCACTTTCTCCATGTGCCTTTTGATTAGCTCTAAATTGAATAATTGTTAACCTCCCCCAACCCCATCCCAGTATAATTTCACTTTAAGTTTTGGGACGGCTGGCGAGGGACAGGCTGGCCACTGCTTGGTTAAAGTGCCACTGCGTGTTTAAGTGTTGGCACTTTTAAGTGCCACTGCGTGTGTAAGTGTTGGTACTTTTAAAACGGCACTTTAAATAAGGCACTACTTTAAAGGCAAGTACAAACATTAGCTATCTATTACCAAGTCTGTAAATTTCCACTTCTCCTTTCTATTTCACTCTTTTTTCCCTCTCTCTACCCTCCAACATGCTCATACTTTTCTTCTTTGCAGTAGCACCCTCTCTCCTCAAACTCTCACTTCTTAACCCCCCCCTTTGCCACCACACAGCCTATACATATCCCCTTCACTCTTGCCCTCTCAATACTACTGCACTTATCACCTCCGACTCATTCTGAGCCAACACAATACTACCACCTCCACTTCACTGCAGCGCCAGCCCTTGCTTAGGTCACACTCCCACCTTACTGCTCTCACCCTCCTACTACTCCTTATGTCTGGGGATATTGCCCTAAACCCTGGCCCTCCTCTAGCCAACTCTTACCCCCAGAAGTGGCAGTCTAGCTTCTATGACAATAGCCGTAACTCCCGCTGTCTTATCTCAATTCCCCTGATTCCAAGAGTCAGCCCCCCCTTATGTGTGCCCTCTGGAATGCCCGCTCTGTCTCCAACAAACTTGCCTCCGTCAATGACCTTTTCCTTTCCAACTTCCTCAATTTCCTAGCTATTACAGAAACCTGGCTCCAGGAATCAGACACTGCCTCTCCAGCGGCCCTCTGCCATGGTGGCCTCCTCTGGACTCACTCACCCAGGTCCAGTGGACGAAAAGGAGGCGGAGTTGGACTTCTCCTCTCCCCAAAAAGCACCTTCCAGGTTCTCCTTACACCTCCCTCTCTTTCCCTCTGTTCTTTTGAAGTGCACTGCATTCGCCTATTTTCTCCAGTTTGTTTGAGGGTTGCAGTCATTTACCGACCCCCTGGCCCTGTGTCAAGCTTTCTTGACGACTTCTCTGCCTGGCTACCCTACTTCCTCTCCTCTGAAGTACCTGCCATCATCCTTGGAGACTTTAACATTCCAGTCAATGCTAACACCTCAGCCACTTCCCAACTACTCAATTTAACCTCCTCCTTCAATCTTACGCAATGGACGCAAACCACCACTCACTCCAATGGAAACACTCTTGACCTTGTATTCTCCCACCTCTGCACTCCCTGCAACTTCTCTAACAACCCTTTTCCTCTCTCCGATCACAACCTCATCAGTTTCACACTCTCCCTGTCTCCTACCTCCCATGACGCCAACCCGCAAACAGTTACCCGCAGGAACCTTTGCCAACTCAACCCTTCCCTTTTTCATTCTGCTACTGACTGCCTTTATGATGAAATCACACCCCTGTCCTGCCCAGACAAAGCCACTTCTGTTTACAACCACATATTGTCATCCTCCCTGGACACACTTGCCCCCATCTCTACACGTAGAACAAGGCCTCGTCTGCTACAACCCTGGCAAACAGAAGACACCAGAAGTCTCAAGAAACGTAGCAGCGCTCTTGAGAGAGTGTGATGTAAAACAAAATCCCTACAAGACTTCACACTCTACAAATCTGCCCTCTTCAAATACAACTCCTGCCTCCATTCCGCTAAACAAATCTACTACACCACTTTCATCAAATCCCTCTCATTCAAGCCTCGTCAACTCTTCTTTACCCTTAATTCCTTACTCCACCCCCCACTGCTTACACCCACCAACTTGCTCACTTCCCAGGAGATTGCCAATCATTTCAAAAACAAAATTGACACAATTCGTGACGAGATATCCTGTGTCCAGCTTCCCCCACCAACCAACACACTAAGTCCAATACCCCACTCAACACTTTCCTCCTTCAATCCTGTTAGCTCCGAGGAAGTTGTCCAACCCTTTCCACAGCGCACCCCACCACCTGCCCAATGGACCCTGTCCCCTCGCAACTTCTATGACCACCCTCCTGCTCTGTCCTAAACTCTCTAACCCACATCTTCAACCTCTCCCTCACTTCCGGCACCTTTCCCTCTCCACTCAAACATGCGCTGGTTACCCCCATACTTAAAAAACCCTCACTGGACCACAACTGTTTGAATAACTTAAGACCCATTTCCCTGCTTCCATTTGCCTCCAAGCTTCTTGAACACCTAGTCTACAACCGTTTGAGTTGCTACCTCACTGACAACTGTCTTCTTGATCCCCTACAATCCAGCTTCCTTCCACAACACTCAACTGAAACTGCCCTACTCAAACTCACCAACGACCTACTTACTGCTAAAACCAATGGCCAGTACTCCATACTCATACTCTTAGACCTCTCTGCTGCCTTTGACACAGTTGACCACCCACTCCTCCTCAATAAACTCCACTCCCTTGGTCTCCGTGACTCTGCTCTTTCCTGGTTCTCCTCTTACCTATCTCAGCGCACCTTCAGTGTCACATACAACAACATCTCTGTCTCTTTCTGTTGGGGTACCCCAAGGCTCTGTCCTTGGGCCCCTCCTATTCTCCCTTTATACCTCTTCCCTTTGCCAGTTAATAAATTCCCATGGCTTCAATTACCACCTCTATGCTGATGACACCCAGATCTATCTCTCAACTCCTCAACTCTGCACCTCAATCTCCAATCTCCTCACGCATCACAAACTTAATGAATGACATATCGGGATGGATGTCACGCCACTTCCTCAAACTCAATCTTTCTAAAACTGAGCTTGTAATATTTCCTCCTCCCCGGTCCCCTCCTCATGACTTTACGATTAAGATCAATGGCACAACCATTGGTCCTTCCACACATACCAGGGTGCTGGGCGTAATCCTAGACTCTGACCTTTCTTTCAGCCCCCACATCCAATCACTGGCTAAATCTTGCCTCCTCAACCTCCGCAACATCTCAAAAATTCGCCCCTTCCTGACTAATGACACCACAAAACAACTCATTCACTCCTTGGTTATTTCCCACCTTGATTACTGCAACTCCCTCCTCACCGGCCTACCGTTACACAGGCTATCCCCCCTTCAGTCTATCATGAATGCTGCTGCCAGACTTATACACTTTACTACTGCTGCCCCGCTCTGCCAATCCCTTCACTGGCTTCCCCTAACCCACCGTATAAAATTCAAAATACTAACCACAACATACAAGGCCATCCACCACACTGCCCCCAGCTACATCACCAATCTCATCCGCAGATATCAACCCAATCGTCCTCTACGCTCCTCCCAAGACCTCCTTCTCTCTAGCTCCCTTGTTACCTCCTCCCGTGCTCGCCTACAGGACTTATCCAGAGCCTCTCCCATCCTCTGGAACTCCCTGCCCCAGAATGTCTGGTCAGCCCCCACCCTGTCCGCCTTTAGGCGATCCTTGAAAACTCACTTATTCAGGGAAGCCTACCCCACCTCCACCTAAGACCTGTGCTTGAGCCACCTCTATCAGATCATCCCCTGCAGCCATTACCTTTTGTACCACCTCCCCCTCCCTTTAGATTGTAAGCTCTACGAGCAGGGCCCTCCTATTCCTTCTTTATTGAAATGTATTGTAATTGTGCTGTGTCCCTTCTTTATTGTAAAGCACTGCGCAAACTGTTGGCGCTATATAAATCCTGTATAATAATAATAATAATTTACACTCTATCTGCGTTTGGTACACTCTGTTGCAGTCCACACATTTCTGGTCACACCGGTCCCTGACACCACCTGTCCCTGTCTGACTCTATCCTACACTCTCTAACTCACATCTTCAATCTCTCCCTCTCTTCTGGCATCTTCCCCAATGCTCTAAAACATGCATTGGTCACCCCCACATGCAAAAAGCCATCCCTGGACCTTACCGATCTTAACAATCTACGCCCTATCTCCTTGCTCCCCTTTTCCTCCAAGTTCCTCGAACGCCTGGTCTACAACCAACTGAGTGACCACCTTATTAAGAATAACATTCTTGACCCCCTTCAATCTGGATTTCGCCCTCAACACTTCACAGAAACTGCCATACTACAACTCACAAATTACCTACTAACTGCAAAAACCAATGGACACTACTCTGTACTCCTACTTCTGGACCTTTCGGCTGCCTTTGATACAGTTGACCACCCCCTCCCCTTCAAGAAACTTTACTCCCTCAGTCTCCATGACTGTGCTCTTTGGTGGCTCTCATCCTACCTATCCCAACTCACCTTCAGTGTCACGTACAATTCTACCTCCTCCTCTGCTCTTCCTTTCTCTGTCGGGGTCTCCCAAGGTTCTTTTCTTGGACCTCTCTTATTTTCAATATACACTTCTTCCCTGGGCCAGCTGATAGCCTCCCACAGCTTTCAATATCATTTCTACGCTGACGATACCCAAATCTGCCTCTCCACCCCTCAACTCACTCCATCAGTCTCCTCACGCATCACTAACTTATTAACAGACATATCTGCCTGGATGTTACACCACTTCCTCAAACTCAACTTGTCCAAAATAGAACTCATAATATTTCCTGCCCCACGTGCCGTTTCCCCTGACTTCTCTGTCAAGAACAATGGCACAACCATCCACCATCCCCACATGTCAGGGTGCTTGGTGTTATCCTGGATTCTGAACTCTCCTTTTGGCCCCACATCCAATTACTTTCTAAGGCTTGCCTCGTCTACCTCCACAACATCTCTAAAATACGTCCCTTCCTAACCAATGAAGCTACAAAGCTCCTGATTCACTCCCTGGTCATCTCCCGACTCAACTACTGCAACTTCCTCCTCATTGGCCTACCCCCCCCCCAGTCCATCATGAATGGCACTACCAGACTCATCCACCTTACAAACCGTTCAGCATCTGCCACCCCTCTCTGCATATCCCTCCATTGGCTGCCACTTGCCCAACAAATTAAATTCAAAATACTAACAATGAGCTACAAAGCCATCCACAACTCTGCCCCCAGCTACATCATTAGTCTAGTCTCAAAATACCTAATCGTCCTCTTCGTTCCTCCTGGGACCTCCTGCTCTCCAGCTCCCTCATCACCTCCTCTCATATTCGCCTCCAAGAATTCTCCCGAGCCACTCCCATCCTCTGGAATTCCCTACCCCAATCTGTCAGACTGTCCCCAAATCTATCCACTTTCAGGCGATCCCTGAATACTTTTCTCTTCAGCGAAGCCTATCCTGCTGCCACCTAACAACTACACTTTTTATTTTCTCAATTAGCTCATCCCCCACATTTATCGCCCTTTCGTATCACTTGACCCTCCCTCCTAGATTGTAAGCTCTAACGAGCAGGGCCCTCTGATTCCTCCTGTATTGAATTGTATTGTAATTGTACTGTCTGCCCTAATATTGTAAAGCGCTGCACAAACTGTCCGCTCTATATAAATCCTGTATAATAATAATAATAAATATATAAAATATCTCACAAAATCGTGAGTACACCCCTCACATTTGTGTAAATATTTTATTATATCTTCTCACTCCCATACTGGTCACTGGAAGTTCAACATAGCACCTCATGGCAAATAACTCTCTGAGGATCTGAAAAAAAGAATTGTTGCTCTACATAAAGATGTCCTAGGCTTTAAGAAGATTGCCAAGACCCTGAAACTGAGCTACAGCACGGTGGCCAAGACCATACAGCAGATTAACAGGACAGGTCCCACATAGAACAGGCCTTGCCATGGTCCACCAAAGTATTTGAGTGCGCGTGCTCAGCATCATATCCAGAAGTTGTCTTAGGGAAATAGACGTATGAGTGCTGCCAGCATTGCTGCAGAGGTTGAAGGGGTGGGGGGTCAGCCTGTCAGTGCTCAGACCATATGCCGCACACTGCATGAAATCGGTCTGCATGGCTTACGTCCCAGAAGGACGCCCCTTCTAAAGTTGATACACAAGAAATTCTGCAAACAGTTTGTTGAAGACAAGCAGACTAAGGACATGGATTACTGGAACCATGTCCTGTGGTCTGATGAGACCAAGATAAACTTATTTGGTTCAGATGGTGTCAAGCATGTGTGACAGCAACCAGGTGAGGAGTACAAAGACCAGTGTGTCTTGCCTACAGTCAAGCATGGTGGTGGGAATGTCATGGTCTGGGGCTGCATGAGTGCTGCCGGTACTGGGGAGCTACAGTTCATTGAGGGAATCATGAATGCCAACATGTACTGTGACGTACTGAAGCAGAGCATGATCCCCTCCCTTCGGAGACTGGTATTCCAACATGATAACGACCCAAACACACCTCCAAGATGACCACTGCCTTGCTAAAGAAGCCAAGAGTAAAGGTGATGGACTGGCCAAGCATGTCTCCAGACCTAAATCCTATTGAGCATCTGTGGGGCACCCTCAAATGGAAGGTGGAGGAGCGCAAGGTCTCTAACATGCACCAGCTTTGTGATGTTGTCATGAAGGAATGGAAGAGGACTCCAATGGCAACCTGTGAAGCTCTGGTGAGCTCTATGCCCAAGAGGGTTAAGGCAGTGCTGGAAAATAATGGTGGCCGCACAAAATATTGACACTTTGGGACTAACTTGGACATTTTCACTTAGGGGTGTACTCACTTTTCTTGCTAGCGGTTTTAGACATCAATGGTTGTGTGTTGAGTTATTTTGAGGGGACAGCAAATATACACTGAGCTGAAGTGCTGTTTTGCATCCCACCGCTACTTCGCATATTGTCTATTTCAGTATATGGCGCCTTTCTTTTGGACTTCTTGTAAGTGCACTCTATTTTAAATAAATATGCTTTTTAATGGTATTACACTATTGCGGTCTTTCTTCCATATGATTGTACGGACCCTACGGCAAGCATTGAAGGTCGAAATAGTGACATCTAATATCAGGCTGAGTGGAGGCCTGGTGTCCACGCAAGCGTTCACTGACCCTCCGTAATAGAGGGTCATGGAGCTCTGCTAAGGGCAATTTGTGTTTGGTGGAGGAGCCGTGCACAGATGGATTGGTGCGGTGGAGGATTCTTATAATGGATATTTGTGCTGTCACTACACTTGGAATCCATTATACTTTGGACTGAATTGGATTTTGTCACTTATAATTCATGGACATTATTTTGATGCACTCATTTATTTTTACATATGGTTATTTATGATTCATGCAAGTTGTATATCATTTTTGTTGCATATTATTGTTTGTCACATTTATATATTCACATATTTAGACACATATAATCATCTATTATTTTATATATATATATATTTTTTTTGTATGAGTACGAGGCACAAGCGCAGATTTTTATATATTATTTATTAGCAAATATACACTGTTATGCAAGCTGTACCCTCACTACTTTACATTGTAGCAAAGTGTCATTTCTTCAGTGCTGTCACATGAAAAGATATAATAAAATATTTACAAAAATGTTAGGGGTATATTCACTTTTGTGAGACACTGTATATATATACAGGTGGTCCCCTAGTTACAAACATCTGACTAAGGCCCCTTTCACACGAGTGGAGCCTGTTTTGACGGGCTTCGCTGCTCAGCTGGGATCCATCCTTTATCCCCGCTGAGCCGGCGGATGACAGGACAGTCTCTGCACTCTGTTCAGAGACTGACCTGTCACAACTCCATTCTCCTCTATGGAGGATCGTATGAACACGGACTGTCTGTCCGTGTTCATACGATCCGATCCGTCAGGCGGATGGAAAATAGGGTTTCCATCCGTCTGTTTTTGGCGGATCGGAGCGGATCTGGTGTCAGCGGACTTGTCACCGCTGACATCCGTCGCTCCATAGAGGACATTGGAGCGTCCGTTCGGGTCCGCCTGCAAAACTGACAGGCGGACCCGAACGATCCGTGCATGTGAAAGAGCCCTTACAAACAACTCCTACTTACAAACAGAGGGAGACAACAGAAAGTGAAAGGAAATCTCTCCCTAGGAAGGGAAATTCACTCCTGTAAGAGTTACCATGGGAAAAATATGTCTCCACTGAAGCTTTATCGCCAAGGTTTGTTTCCACAACAACCCAAAATTTTCAAAATCCAGTTGTCACAAGGACAGAAAGTGAGGTGAAATCTTTTGAACAGGAACATAGACACCAAAACAAACATTACAGGGGTGTTAACCCTTCCCTATGCTATATTACACTGCCTGAAAGGACTTTATATATACTATACACTGAATGAGCTGTATATATAGTCTACACTAAATGCAGCGTAATATATATATACATACTATATACGGTACATATATATTCTTGCACTGCCTGAATGGACTCTATATACTATACACTGAATGAGCTGTATATATAGTCTACACTAAATGCAGTGTATTATATATACAGTCAGGTCCATAAATATTGGGACATCGACACACAATTCTAATCTTTTTGGCTCTATACACCACCACAATGGATTTGAAATGAAACGAACAAGATGTGCTTTAACTGCAGACTTTCAGCTTTAATTTGAGGGTATTTACATCCAAATCAGGTGAACGGTGTAGGAATTACAACAGTTTGTATATGTGCCTCCCACTTTTTAAGGGACCAAAAGTAATGGGACAATTGGCTGTTCAGCTGTTCCTTGGCCAGGTGTGTGTTATTCCCTCATTGTCCCATTTACAAGGAGCAGATAAAAGGTCCAGAGTTCATTTCAAGTGTGCTATTTGCACTTGGAATCTGTTGCTGTCAACTCTCAATATGAGATCCAAAGAGCTGTCACTATCAGTGAAGCAAGCTATCATTAGGCTGAAAAAACAAAACAAACCCATCAGAGAGATAGCAAAATCATTAGGTGTGGCCAAATCAACAGTTTGGAACATCCTTAAAAAGAAAGAACGCACCGGTGAGCTCAGCAACACCAAAAGACCTGGAAGACCACGGAGAACAACTGAGGTGGATGACCGAAGAATTCTTTCGCTGGTAAAGAAAACACCATTCACAACAGTTGGCCAGATCAAGAACACTCTCCAGGAGGTAGGTGTATGTGTGTCAAAGTCAACAATCAAGAGAAGACTTCACCAGAGTTAATACAGAGGGTTCACCACAAGATGTAAACCATTGGTGAGCCTCAAAAACAGCAAGGCCAGATTAGAGTTTGCAAAACAACATCTAAAAAAGCCTTCACAATTCTGGAACAACATCTTATGGACAGATGAGACCAAGATCAACTTGTACCAGAGTGATGGGCAGAGAAGAGTATGGAGAAGGAAAGGAACTGCTCATGATCCAAAGCATACCACCTCATCAGTGAAGCATGGTGGTGGTAGTGTCATGGCGTGGGCATGTATGGCTGCCAATGGAACTGGTTCTCTTGTATTTATTGATGATGTGACTGCTAACAAAAGCAGCAGGATGAATTCTGAAGTGTTTCGGGCAATATTATCTGCTGATATTCAGCCAAATGCTTCAGAACTCATTGGACGGCGCTTCACAGTGCAGATGGACAATGACCCGAAACATATTGCGAAAGCAACCAATGTTTTTAAGGGAAAGAAGTGGAATGTTATGCAATGGCCAAGTCAATCACCTGACCTAAATCCGAGTGAGCATGCATTTCACTTGCTGAATACAAAACTGAAGGGAAAAT
>BLSH010011672.1:16239-30084 GCA_018402905.1 Glandirana rugosa
TTCCTCCCATGCATGTACGGCCCCCTTCGGTGTACGTCCTCGACAGGAATGGGGTGGATGGGATGGGTCAGGGATGGGGTGGATGGGATAGGTTAGGGTTGGGGTGGATGGGAAGGGACATGGATGGGGTGGATGGGATGGGACAGGAATGGCGTGGATGGGATGGGTCAGGGTTGGGGAGGGATGGGAATGGGACAGGGGTGGGTTAGTTAGTCAGTCGGTCAGTGATGGGAGCAGACACTGTGCAGAGTGCAGATGTGCAGAGTGGGAATGTCAGATTTCTCTCACTGGACTCCTGCATGTGGCTTCCCCCGGCATGTACGTACCCTCCTTCAGTTCCTGGACTCGCTTGGTCTCTCCTCGCAGTCAGTCCCCTGCTTCCCCCGGCATGTACCCTCCCTCAGTTCCTGGGCCCACTCGGTCTCTCCCCGCACTGTACAGGCACGGCACCTCACGCTGCCTGCATTTCCCGGCATGGGGCGGAGCCAAACTTACCGGGAAATGCAGTCACCATCCAACTATGATTACCGGCACGGCGGCACCGATATCAATTTCGACACCATATGTTTCTAGTGAAGGGGCAGTGTATGGCTCCCCCATCCTGGCGTCATTCTCATTGCGGTGCTTAGGACACGTGCCCCCTGCCCCGCCCTAGTTTCAGCCCTGCTCCACCTATTTCTACTCTACTCTCACCTTCTACATACCAAGGGGGTACAGACAGGCCACTGTACTGTTGCTGGGGGCTCCATCATTCTTGGGGGTGTCATCACCCTGGGGTTCCTAAAAACCTGGAGGAGGTCTCATCTTCCTGGGGTCCCATCATTATGGGTATCATATCATTTTGGGGGTCCTATAATCCTGGGGGTCCTAATCCTGTCATCCTGGGGGTCCTATCATAATGGGGGTCCTATCATAGTGGGGGTCCTATCATAATGGGGGTTCTATCATCCTGGCGGTGCCCCTATCTTCCTGGTGTTGCCATTTTTCCTGGGGAAGGGGAGGTCTTCTCCTGGTCCTCAGCCTAGAACCCACATGTAGTTGTCTGGATCTATAAAGCAGAGATTGCAATCATTTTGGTTCTTGTAGTTCTTCAACCCCTAACCTTGTCCTGTGGTGGAACTACAAGTTGGGGGTGGGGCACTGGGTGGAGCTTGGTTAGGATTTAATTTAAAATGTGGGAGGGCTTATCGAATTTATCGTCGGGCTGAAGCCCCTGGTCTTTTCCCCACCTAGCAGCGCCCCTGCCCCATCCCTCTCTCTCTCCTGTAGGTGAGGGTTCTTTAATGCAGGAGTCTCTTTATACAATTATATACATTTTTGTTGATGTGGATGTTCTATTTATGGATGTGAGATGGAGAATACTTGTGCCTTAACCTGCACAGCTTGGATGTATTGCTACTCTCTAGTCAGGCTCATTATAGGACAATAAGTGGGCTGGTGCAAAGACTATTTTTGGATTTAGTGAAACTGCCAAATACCTGGCTTGATTTCAAGGGCCCCCCCCCCCCGTGGCGTCACAATTACTTAAGAATTGGAAATATGGAGCAACTTTCAGCATTGGAGTCCTTGTTTCAAATGCTGACCAAGACACTACACCTGCATGTTCTCCCTGTGCTTGTGTGGATTCCCTCCGGACACTCTGGTTTCCTCCCACACGTCAAAGACATGCTACCCTGCGTTGGTGGTGCAGTGGTGGGCATAGCTGTCTTCCCAGCAGATGACCCGGGTTTGATTCCCAGCCAACGCAATCGCCAAGATGGCTGCCTCCTCACCTGTTCAGTGCTTTGAGTCCCCAGGGAGAAAAGCATTTTATAAATTAAATGCTGAGTATTTATTAGCGATTAAATACATTTTTAAAATGAATGAAGTGAATGTGTCGTATGTTTGTATGTATTTTCTTTTGCATAATATATTTCTTGCAGGGGGATCTGATTACATTGTATTCTCATTTTCAGCCAGTAGGTGGAGCACTCAGTTATTTTTCTTGTATTCTAGGCTATCCTTAGCAGCTTGGCTGAAAAAAAAGGCCGGTTGTTTTCTATACAGCTCAATAGCACTCAGGCTGAAATTTAGATCTGAGGAGTGACTCCGCCCCCTCCCTGCCAATGCAGTGTGGGTGGTTTCAACCAGAATGTCAATCATACGTGGTCCCAGTAATCCATGTCCTTAGTCTGCTTGTCTTCAGCAAACTGCGGGCCTTCTTGTGCATCATCTTTAGAAGAGACTTCCTTCTGGGATGACAGCCATGCAGACCACTTTGATGCAGTGTGTGGCGTATGTAACAAAGTGTCACTTCTTCAGTGTGAGATACTGTAACTGTAAATAGAAATAAAGTGCAAAATTTTCACAATGAATTTGCACAGAGTGACCGGGAACCTCCTCTTTTCTTGTCCCCCACCGGCACTCCTGGCCCCTCCCCTCTGTCCAGTGCCCCCCATGGGAAGCACCACTCATGCGTACTCACGCCTAAGCCCCACTGCTGTGCCCATTGACACAAACAGGACTCAGACCCGCCCCCCCCGCCTCCTTTGTCACTGGCTTTGATTGACAGCACTGGAAACCAATTGCTTCCGGTGTCCCAGCAAAGCCAGAGAGACCCGGAAGTGAGGGGAGAGAAGAGCTACAGACATGCACGGTGCTGGATCCAATGAGGGCTCAGGTAAGTAAAAAGGGGGGGGGGTGAAGGGGGGATGCTGACGCCTACACATATTTTACCTTAATGTGAGGAATGCATTAAGGTAAAAAATGTTTCGGCTTTACAACCACTTTGACCCTTTGGCTGCCAGAGCTGTTTTTGTGTTCTTACAAGAACCTTACACAAAACCCCCAAACGTGATATATTTTCTGAAAGCCGACACCCCAGAGCAGGGGTGTCAAACTGGCAGCCCTCCAGCTTTTGCAGAACTACAAGTCTCATCATGCCTCTGCCTAAGGGAGTCACGCTTGTAACTGTCAGCCTTGCAATGCCTCATGGGACTTGTAGTTATGCAACAGCTGGAGGGACAGTTTGACACCTGTGCCCTAGAAAATAAAATAGCGGTAGTTCCAAATTTTTATGTCACATGTTATTAATGCAAAGGTCCAAGAAAAGCAAAATTTCAGTAAAAAACACACTAAAGTGAATCTTAGGGCAAACAAACGCAATAAACTACCCAAATGATTGGACACAGCTAACCACGTGGTAAAGAGCTGCTGTGATTGGCTCTTTACTCTGATCTGTTATCAGCTGTGACACATCAATCACAGATCCCTGCCGGTGAGCGCCGCAGGGGGGTGCCCAAGAAGCGTGATCACGGTAGGATGTCCATAGATGCCCTCCCGGCAATGTGTGACTGTGCTGTAGCCATGTTACGGCTACAGCGTGGTCGTGAAAAGGTTAAAGTAGTATTAACCTCTTCACGCCCGCGCTATAGTCGGATTATGGCTACAGCGCTGGCCTTAATTACTGGGAGGCCGTCAATAGACGTCCTCCCATGCAGGAGCACTCGGCTGATCACAGATCGGTGTAAGGGGCCCCTTACCACGTGATCAGCTGTCAAACAATGGCAGCTGATCACGTGATGTAGACAAGAGATCAGTATTCACGTTTTTTTCCCCTCATGCTAACAGTATGAGGGGGAAAATAAGCTGATCACCGGTTGCAGACATCGGTCCCGCACATGGAGAGGCACTGCTGCTATGCAGCTCCCTCCAGTGCCATTTACTAGTGCCATCTACAGGTGCACATCAGTGCCGCCTACCATTGCCCACCAATATCACCTACCAGTGCCACCTATCAATGCCCACCAGTGCCACCTATAAATGCCCATCAATGCTGCCAACAAATGCCCATCAGTGCCTCATCATCAGTGCTACCTATCAGTGCTGCCCATCAGTGTCACCTACCAGTGCCTACTAGTGCTCATCAGTGCCATCTATCAGTGCCCTTCAGCGCCACCCATCAGTGCCCTTCAGTGCCACAAATCAGTGCCACCCATCAGTGCCCACCAGTGCCGCCTATCAGTGCCCATGAGTTCCGCCTATCAGTGCTGCCTAATCAGTGCCCATCATTGCTGCCTTATCAGTGCCTTTCAGTGCAGCCTCATTAGCGCACATCAATGAAGGAGAAAAATTTCCTGTTTTCAAAATTTTATAACAGGAAAGGCAGGCAGGAAGGGGGTTTAAGTGTTCAGTAAGCAAGTGGTTAAACCAGGGGTAGGCAACCCGGGGCCTTCCAGCTGTTGCAGAAATACAAGTCCCATCATGCCTCTGGGAGTAATTGTAACTGCCAGCCTTTCAATGGCTCATGGGAAATATAGTTCCATAACAGCTGGAGGGCTACTGGTTTCCTACCCCTGGGTTAAACCTTCATTTTTTAATAACTAAAATAACAAGCATGTTATTCTTACCTACTCTGTGTAATGGTTTTGTACAGAGTGGCCCCAATCCTTCCCATGTCAGTGCTCTTCGGTGAAACACTTTCCCTGGGGGCACTCCTGAACCGCCCAGTCTGCATCTATAGACACAGACTGGACGATTTGGCCCCAACCCCCGCTCCCTCATTGACAGCAGCGGGAGCCAATGGCTATCAATCTGCCCGATGAGGAGGGAGACGGCGGCGAGAGCCTCTGCTCTCATGCACATCACTGGATCAGGCTCAGGTAAGAATAAGGTGGGAGGCTGGGGAGATCCTGCAGCACAGAAGGTTTAGAATGCATTAGGGTAAAAAACCTTGAGGCTTTAGAACCGCTTAAAAGTCGTTGTAAATGCAGATGGTACATTCTATACATTAAGATAAAGATTTCTGTGTGCAACAGCCCCCCTCAGCTCCCCTAATACTTACCTGAGCCCCATCTAGATCCAACGGTGTTGCAGGTGTGTCTCAAATTTCTGGGACTCCCCTCCTCATAGGCTGAAAAAGCAGCACTGCGCCATTGGCTCCTGCTGCTGTCAAAGTCAGTCAACCAATGAGGAGAGAAAGGGAACAGTCTACGGCTTTGTGTCTGAATGGACACACAGAGCTGTGGCTCGGCTTGGGTGCCCCCATAGCAAGCTGCTTGCTGTAGGGGACACCCAACAGGAGGGAGGGGCCAGAAGCATTGAAGAGGGACCCGAGAAGAGGAGGATCCAGGCTGCTCTGTGCAAAACCAACTGCACAGAGGAGGTAATTATAACATGTTTTTGTTTTTAGAGAAAAAAAAAGAGACTTCAGTATCGCTCTAAGGTTGAGAGGCCAATAGAGTAAGTATTCTTATTCTTGAAGATCTGATATGTGATCGGAAACATTTGGAAGTGTTAATCAGTGAGTGAGATTTGGGGATGTCACTACTGTGCTGATCACAGTTCTCCTTGCTAGAGGCTCTGACATGAGGAAGCAAAGCCCTGCCCTCTACCAAGATGGCCGCCTCCACACAATGCAGAACGATGGGGAAAAGATCAGCTGCTGACAGACCACAGGCAACACTGGTGACTGATCTTTTGCCTGCATTTTATGGGCACTGCCTACAGAACTTGGTTCCTCTTTATAGCCCAGACCTGGCACTCAACTGCCCCGCCAAAGCCATAAGAGGCAAACATGGCATACAGCCAGGTCTGGTGCAGAATATTAGATCCGCCGATTTAAAGAAAAACTCCAGCCTGGGGGACAAAAATGAAAAATCAGCAGCTACAAATCCTGAATACAAATACTGTAGCTGCTGATTTTTGACACTTACCTGTCCAAGGATCACCAAATGCTGACACCCCAAGTCTATGCGTCCATCGGTTCCGGGTTCAAACGTCGGCATCTTCACTAAAGGAAACATGAAGTAAAGCCTTGCGGCTTCACAGTCTGTTTCCTACTGCGCATGCGCGAGTCACGCTGCACTTTCTGAATAGTCCTCCTGTCTCCTGGGATCTGTGTGTCTCCTAGAAGACAGCAGGGGGGAGGGGGAGGGGCCTGAAAGATCGTAGATTGCGGCAATCTTACCTGGAAGTGGGAGGGGGTACCTGGTTTTGACAGGTATCCGTTCCCCTCTCTCCCCCGTAAGGTGGCAAATGTGGCAGTGGAGGGGGGAGGAAGCAAACAAGCGGAGCTTTCCCTTTTGGGTGGAGCTCCACTTTAAGCGGAAAGTATATCATCACCCTGGAAGATGTCTGGTTCTCCCCCCCCCCCCCCACCCCATGTCTTTACCTGCAATCAGCTCCTGTACAGCCTCCTCCGTCCACGGGCCACCATCTTTTTGGGTCTTGCTGTGCAGGGACCGCCTCTTTTTCTGTATGGGCGGGGTTACCAGAGGCGTGGCCACAGAAGGCGGGTTAGCACTGTGACAGTAGAAAAAAATCATCTTTATCCATTTGAAGACCCGGAATATTCCGACACGTTTTGTTTACAGATTTAAATCAGGTTTTTTTGTTACAAAATTACTTAGAACCCCCAAACATTGTGTATATATATATATATATATTTTTTTAGCAGAGAAACTCAGAAATAAAATGGCGATTATTAAAATTCATCTTTAACCATTTGAAGACCCAGAATATTCAGACACATTTTGTTTACAGATTTAAATCAGGTTTCTTTGCTAGAAAATGACTGAGAACCCCCAAACATTGTATATATATATATATATATATATATATATATTTTTTTTTTTTAGCAGAGAAACTAGGAAATAAAATGGCGATTATTACAATTTTTTCTGTTTTGCAAACGCAATTTAACCACTTGAATACCGGACGTTTATACCCCCTTCCTGCCCAGATCAATTTTCAGCTTTCAGCACTCTCACACTTTGAATGACAATTACTCTCTCATGCTACACTGCATCCAAACAAAATTTGTATTTTTTTCACACAAATAGAGCTTTCTTTTGGTGGTATTTAGGAACCTCTGGGTTTTTTATTTTTTGCGACATAATTGAAAAAAGTGTGAAAATTTTGAAAAAAAAAACACTTTTTTTTTTGTTTCTGTTATAAAATTTTGCAAATAAGTAATTTTTGTTCATAAATTTGGGCCAAAACCTATACTGTTACCTATCTTTGGTAAAAAATAACCCAAATAAGTGTATATTATTTGGTCTGTGTGAAAGTTATAGAGTCTACAAACTATGGTGCAAATCAGTGAAAATTGATCACACCTGATATACTGACGGCCTATCTCATTTCTTGAGGCTCTGAAATGTCAAGAAAGTACAAATACCCCCCAAATGAAAAGTAGACATTCCAAGGTATTTAGTAAGAGGCATGGTGAGTTTTTTGAAGTTGTACTTTTTTCCCACAATTCTTGGGAAAATTAAGAAATTATTATTTTTTTTTTTTGCACATAACAAGTTATTTCTCACACACAGCATATGCATACTTCCAATTACACCCCAAAATACATTTTGCTACTGTCCCCGAGTATGGCGATACCACGTGTGAGACTTTTTCACAGCCTGGCCACATAGAGAGGTCCAACATGCAGGGAGCACCGTCATGCATTCTAGGAGCAGAATTTTCACATCTAATTTCCTAACGACCTATTACACTTTTGAAGGTCCTGGAGCACCAGGACAATGGAATTACCCACAAAATTTCCCCATTTTGGAAAGCAAAAACCCCAACGTATAATCTATGAGGCATTATGAGTCTTTTGAATGGTTCATTTTTTTTCCACAAGTCTTCGAAAAACGTGGAAAGAAAATGAAAATGCTTTTATTTATACACAAAGTGGTGAATTTATAAGTTATTTCTAACACATAGCATGTACATAGCAAAAATTACCCCCCAAAATACATTCTGCTACTCATCCCGAGTATGGCGATACCACATGTGTGAGACTTTTACACAGCCTGGCCACATAGAGAGGTCCAACATGCAGGGAGCAGCGTCGGGCATTCTAGGAGCAGAAATTTCACATCTAATTCCCTAAAGACCCATTAAACTTTTGAAGGCCCTGGAGCACCAGGACAATGGAACTACCCACAAAATGACCCCATTTTGGAAAGCAAACACCCCAACGTATAATCTACGAGGCATTATGAGTCTTTTGAATGGTTCATTTTTTTTCACAAGTCTTCGAAAAACGTGGGAAGAAAATGAAAACGCTTTTATTTATACACAAAGTGGTCAATTTATAAGATATTTCTAACACATAGCATGTACATAGCAAAAATTACTCCCCAAAATATATTCCGCTACTCGTTTGAGTATGGCGATACCACATGTGTGAGACTTTTTCACACCCTGGCCACATACAGAGGCCCAACATGCAGGGAGCACCGTCAGGCGTTCTAGGAGCATAAATTACACATAAAATTTAATTCATACCTATCACACTTTTGAAGGCCCCGGGGCACCAGGACAGTGGAATTACCCCCAAAATGACCCCATTTTGGAAAGCAAACACCCGAGGTATATTCTATGTGGCATGGGCTGCAGATAGGTACTCGGGTAATCTAATGGGCTGCAGATAGGTACTCAGGTATTCTGATGGGCTGCAGATAGGTACTTGGGTACTTTGATGGGCTGGAGACAGGTACTCGGGTAATCTGATGGATTGGTAAAAGGTATTTGGGTACTCTGATGGGCTGCAGATAGGTACTCGGTTACTCAGATGGGTTGGTGACAGGTACTCGGGTAATCTGAAGGGCAGGTGACAGGTACTCGGGTACTCTGATGGGCTGGTGACAGGTACTCGGGTACTCAGGTGGATAGGTACTCGGGTACTCAGGTGGGCAGGTGACAGGTACTCTGGTAGGCTGATGGTCTGGTGACAGGTACTCGGGTATGCTGATGGTCTGGTGACAGGTACTCGGATATGCTGATGGGCAGGTGACAGGTACTTGGGTACTCAGATGGGCAGGTGACAGGTACTCTGGTAGGCTGATGGTATGGTGACAAGTACTCGGGTACTCTAATGGGCAGGTGACAGGTACTCAGGTACTCTGATGGGCTGGTGACAGGTACTTAGGTACTCAGATGGGCTGGTGACAGGTACTCGGGTACTTTGATGGACAGGTGACAGGTACTCGGGTACTTTGATGGGCAGGTAACAGGTACTCGGGTACTTTGATGGACAGGTGACAGGCACTCTGATGGGCTGTGACAGGTACTTTGATGGGGTGGTGACAGGTACTTTGATGGGGTGGTGACAGGTCTTCTTTATTGGGGGGTGGTGATCAGTGTGCTTGGTGTGAACATCTGGCGTTAACAAGCTGTTACCGCAATCTCCCTGTCAATCGGTGTGTGACAGGGACAAGCCTCAGCTCCGATCGCCGTGCTGCGCACCCCCGGGGGCGCGCACGAGCGGCGTGCACGAGAAGATCTGTAGTGACCGGCTGTGATTGGACACAGCCGGACACGTGGTAAAGAGCCAATTTTATTGGCTCTTTACCCCGATCAGGGGGGACACGACCCCCCCGGCAGACAAGTGATCCGTGATCGCCGCTCTGCGGGCCCCTGCGGCCCGGATTGACAAGCAGTTCCTGCCGACGTCATTTGACAATGACTCGGTAGGGAACTGGTTAAATAATAAATTTAAAACAATATATACCCCAATTTTTTTTTTTAATGTGAAAGATGATATTACACCGAGTAATTAGATACCCAACATGTCACATATTAAAATTGTGCACAATCGTGGAATGGCGACAAACTACGCTACTTAAAATCTCCATATTTGGTAGTTCCACCGTCAGTAAGGCTTGGTGGTGGTTACCTCATCCTAAAATTGGTAGTATCAAAAGACAGATTACCCCCTAGGTAGGACTTTGAATAGGCAAACACACCACCATTTTATAAAAAAAATATACATTTATTTTCTTCATTAAAAAATACAAAAAAGGTTTGAATCTAAAACAGTTACATTCCCCAATAAGAGGACAAGAAACAAGGCGAACAAATAAACAAATGGCGTATAAGGTCTATATATGTGTATCATACAGTCCTCCAGATACGAATCCACATATGCTGCAAATGGGGTTTCAGGAAGATACGTTCTGTTGTCCAAGGCTGGAGTACAATACCCAACGCATACGTTTCGGGTCCAAAAGAAGTCCTTCCTCAGGGGTAAATTGCAACGGGAAGAAACGGTACTGCCTTATAAGCCATTTGTTTATTTGTTCCCCTTGTTTCTTGTCCTCTTATTAGGTAATGTAATTGTTTTAAATTCAAACCCTTATTTGCATTTTTTAATGAAGAAAATAAATGTATATTTGTTTTTTATAAAATGGTGGTGTGTATGCCTATTCAAAGTCCCACCTAGGGGGTAATCTGTCTTTTGATACTAAAATCTCCAAAGGCCATGTTTTAAATGTCTTTACAGGTTACCAGTTTAGAGTTACAGAGGAGGTCTAGCTCTAGAATTATTGCTCTCGCTCTAATGTTTGCAGTGATACCTCACATGTGTGGTTCGAATACCGTTTACATATGTGGGCGTGACCTACGTATGAGTTTGCGAGCGCAGAGGGACGCAGGCACTTTACTTTTTTTTTTTTAATTATTCATTTTACCTTTATTTAAAATTTTTACACCATCCCTTTAATTCTTTTCATCACTTTTATTCCTATTATTAGCAATGTAAATATCCCTTGTAATAGAAATAAGGATGTAGATACAAGATAACAGATCTTGGCACCCTATATATATATATATATATATATATATATATATATAGAGGTGAAACTAGGATCAATGTTTGGTTATGCAGCCTACTTAATCACAGGTGAAAACCTAGAGAGATATAGTAATACAAAATAGATTTTGCCTAAATAAATTAGGCAATAATAAATTAGATCAGCCTTTCTCAACCTTTTTAACACAAAGAAACCCTTGAAATAACTTTCTGGTCTCAGGGAATCCCTGTTAAAACTTATTAAATGTACAACTCATGATACATTATAGTGTGATGGTCATTGGGAAGAATTACCCTCTTACAGATAGCTAAAAAGGTCAATGGTATCATTGGGAATTTATCTGAGAAGTAGAAATTGACCATTGCTCAAGGAACCCCTAGCTACCTCTGGAGGAACCCTAGAGTTCCATAGAACCCTGGTTGAGAAATCATGGATTAGATAATCACATCATTTAAAAAAGTGCTTATTGCACCATAATATAGTTCAAAAAAGTGCATAAGAATAAATCACAAAGTGCCAATGTGCATAAATCATAAACAAGTGAACAATTGCATGTAACTAAGGGTAATAATCAAATCATCAAAAGTACTATAACAATAATTGTTGTGCAGTTCATAAGGTAGAAAAATATCTGCAGCGGAAAAAGTGCCAAAGTGCATAGATAATGTGCAAATGGGCAATCAGAAAAATTAATTGAAGTAATGGACGGTTCATCAAAATATATTGCATCAATAGCAGCAAGAAAGTGTCCAACGATCGCTCTCATAAAGTGCCCAACAGTGAATGGATAATCCGATTCTCTTCTATGGACGCTCCACCACCAGGAAGAGTGATGGGGATCACACTCACCAGAGAAGGAGATTTTATAACCCCAATCCATCAACAATGTGAGGATTCAGGGGGATGAGGAGGTCACCACACGTCTGACCAGGAACGCTATGATGATTCCCACAGAGGATTTGGTTCTTGCAAATGAAATAGCACCTTTCATCGCGAAAAACAATTTATTTGAAATTAAAGCGGTTGTATACCCTCCACAGGGATTTTTACCCACACTATAGCCTATAATAAGGCTTACCTGTAGGTAAAATGAATATCTCCTAAAGCTGCATGGTTTAGGAGATATTCCCCCTGCAAGCAGCATGCGCCGTGATGTCCTGGCAAAGGCTCGGCGCATAGCGCCAGACCTTGCCGGAAAGATGGGCTCCAGCGCGCATGTGCAGGAGTGACGTCTCGCGGCTCCAGCCAGCCACAGCGCCGGAGCCGCGTACCCGGAAGCAAGATCTGAGGGAAAATGTCCACTCCCTCAGAAGGGACCGAACAGCCCGGTTGGATCTTTGTTCCAAGGTGAATATTTCATAATGAGCTAGTATGCGGTGCATACTAGCTCATTGTGCTATTGTCTTGCAGGTTTTTGTTTTTTTCCCTGTTGCCTGGGTATACAACCGCTTTAAAACAGATAAAAACAAAAGCATCCAAATGTCCATTCACATGTTCCTGTGTGGCTATCCAGCACTGACAGATCCAGCGTGTGTATGAGTGAGACAGACTCGTCTCTGTGCGGCGTGCGTTCCACCACTCGGGAAGGTCGGAACCAGAGGGGCCGGATGTGACGTCAGGAGGAGGCGTGGCTTCTATGCATTTCGTGTCCTGGTGATGTGCCTTGTTGGACACGAAATGCATAGAAGGAACATGTGAGTGGGCATTTGGATGCTTCTGTTTTTATCTGTTTTAAGTTCAAATAAATAGTTTTTCGCGATGAAAGGGGTTATTCCATTTGCAGGAACCAAATCCTCAGTGAGGTGCCTGTGGGAATCATCATAGCGTTCCTGGTCAGATGTGTGGTGACCTCCTCATCCCCCTGAATCCTCACATTGGTGATGGATTGGGGTTATAAAATCTCCTTCTCTGGTGAGTGTGATCTCTTCCTGGTGGTGGAGCGTCCATAGAAGAGAATCGGATTATCCATTCACTGTTGGGCACTTTATGAGAGCGATCATTGGACACTTTCTTGCTGCTATTGATGCAATATATTTTGATGAACCGTCCATTACTTCAATTCATTTTTCTGATTGCCCATTTGCACATTATCTATGCACTTTGGCACTTTTTCCATTGCGGATATTTTTCTACCTTATGAACTGCACAACAATTATTGTTATAGTACTTTTGATGATTTGATTATTACCCTTAGTTACATGCAATTGTTCACTTGTTTATGATTTATGCACATTGGCACTTTGTGATTTATTCTTATGCACTTTCTTGAACTTTATTATGGTGTAATGAGCACTTTTTCAAAATTAAGTGATTATCTAATCCAGAGGTGTAACAAGAACCTTCAGGGCCCCTGTGTAAGAAATTATGAAGGGCCCCCTGACCCCTGGCCAGGGCCCTTTCCTCTTCCCACTAATCCTGGGGCCCTTTACTCTCATCTCGGGTCCCTTTATTACGGTCCTGCAGCAGGGCCCTTTCACAAGTTCTGTAGCGGCCCCCTTTCTGCCATCTTCAGGCCTCCCCATGATGGTGAAATGCCAGGACCCGGTCCCAATTGCAACCTTTGCAATCCTGGTAGTTCCCTCACTGGTGTCAGTAGTTTTTAATTTTTATTTTAACTTTATTATTATTTTACCATTTCATTTTATTTTTCACAATTTTATTTTCATCATTTTTTACTCATTATTTTAGGAGCTCTGTTGGGGGGCTTTGATGAGATATCAGGGGTCTAAACAAACCTCAGCCCTCAATCTCCCTCTGTGAAGCCTCAGCTGCACAGAATGAATGGACAGGAATAGCTATGCACCGAGCCTCCCATTCATTCAGAAACTGAAGTATAGTAATAACAGTTTACTATGCTTCCGTTATGAATGAACCTATTGGTACCAATCACTGACTCTGTCCATTCAGAAAAGGAAGGAGCCAGTAAATGACAAATTTACAGACCCGTTCCCATCTCTCCATCATGACACATCTTCTACAGCAACCGGCAGGAGAGAGGAGGGGGGAGACAGCAGCTCTGTGGGGGGACCAGGGAAGCACCCAGGGACCCTGGGAACAGCAGAAGACAAGTAGACTGGATAGGAGGGGTGGCGGGGACAGCATATAGAGGAACCAATCTCCTCCATTAGGAGAAAAATGGGGAGATTGGTTCCTCTAAATGCCGCCCCCGCCATCCCTCCTATCCAGGTGTACAAGGGAGGCACACGGGGCCCCCTGGAGTATGGGGCCCGGTTGCAATTGCAACCCCTATCGTTACGCCCCTGATCTTATC
>BLSH010011673.1:0-13104 GCA_018402905.1 Glandirana rugosa
GATCACTAGTATGCCCAAATCTCATAGCAATAGGTGAGATTGTAATGTAAGCGTTCTTCCATAGCGCAATATTAGCCCTGCCATTGTCATATAAAGGGGCTGTGTTCATTATTTGGGGAGAAAGATTGTTTTCCAGTGTTGCAGTGATGAATCTCTTCTAGTGATTAATGAGTGTTTTATTACAATGGAATAGAATGGTCCAAAGGTTTGAAAAATTCCATATCTTTATTATTAAACGTTGGCCTGGAAGTACCCTGGTGAGCCAACAATGAACGCTCTGTGCACCACAACTCTGTAAAGTCCATTATACATCAACATCTTCTGTGTGTTATAAGGAACTATTCTTTTATTTCCTATATTTAACTCAATTCATATAAAAATTATTATCCACAATTTACTGACAGCTCAGTGTGACATCAAGATTAATAATAGTCTGGACTTTTATTTAAAGGACAGACGTCTATTTGTTTTTATATATATATATATATATATATATATATAGATAGTTCTATTAATAGTGATGCCATGAGAACACCCAGATCAACCATACACAGAGAGCTCTTCCCACCCGGATCCCTATATACGTTTTGGGTCAACACCCTTTAACTTAATCTGCATTCTATTAGAAAAAACACCTGCCAAGCCCTTCCAAACTAATCCTGTAATTGCTGCCATTACTACTGGAATAAAAAAAGCTACTATTTTGTTGTATTCTTTGGCCCTTTCATTGCCAGAGCTGTTTTTGCACACATTTTTAAAAAAATCATTTTAGACCTGAAGATTACCCAATTATATGTTTTCTGATTTTTTTTTTTTCATTTATATAGAAAAAATACCAGTGGCGATTAAATACCAAGAAAAGAAAGCTCTATTTGTGTGAAAAAATTTATATATATATATATATATATATATATATATATATATTTTGCGTAGAGTGTTGTGTGACCGAGCAATTACCAGTTAAAGTAGCGCAGTGCTGAATAGCTAAAAATGAATCATGAAGAGGGTAAAACCTTTCCGGAGGTCAAGTGGTTTAATAAGAAGTTAATAACAATAGCATAATGTAGACACCAGTTCTTCAAAAGCATGTAAGAATAATACAACCATTAAAGTGATTGTAAAAGTTCATTTTTGTTTTTTTTTAAATAACAAACGTGTCATACTTACCTGCTCTGTGCAGCGGTTTTGCACAAAGCTGCCCCAAGCCTCCTTTTGTGGGTTCCCCTGTCGGCGCTCCTGGCTCCTCCTCTTCATCGAGTGCCCCCACAGAGACCCGCATTCCCTGGGGTCACTCCTGCGGGTGCGCCCACGAGTCCCGCTGCTGCGTTCATTGACACAGACAGCAGGGCTCGGCCCCGCCCCTAGCTTTTGTGTCACTGGATTTAATTGAGAGCAGAGGGAGCCAATGGATCCTGATGCTTTCCATCTATCCAATGAGGACCCGAGACAGTGGCTGGAGCTGCTGGGCTCGTGCTCGTTGCTGGAATGATCGCGTTCAGGTAAGAAAAAGGGGTCTGGGGGGCAGATGAAGCACAAAAGGTTTTTCACTTTAATGCATAGAATGCATTAAGGTGAAAAACCATGAGACTTTACAACTCCTTTAGAGCCAGGTCCTTGACAGTGCCACCCAATGGCATGTTCCGTTGTAAGCCCCTACTGGCCCACCAACCATTCATAACCAACTTGGTGGGTAAATATCTGTAATTTTACACCACTGCTAATCTGGATTAAAACTTTGTAATTACTTCCTTTATAAACTCTAGCTTTTGTAGATATTTGTGACCATTAAGATTAAACCACCCATCCAAATATTGCGAATGATCTGTTTTTTTTTTATTGGCATCATTCATTTGGCTTGCTCTGCCAAAAGTACAACATGATCTACAATTCCTCCATCTTCTTTACATACCTCAGTGCCCCAAGCATTTGCACCTCTAATCAGAGCCATATCCACAGTTTTACCAAGATGGCGGGCAGGGGGGCCAAATTCTTCACCTTGCGGTCTGTTCTTCCTTGAGGTCTCCTTAAGTTATAACCAACTCTTTGAACCCTACCCCTCCCATTCTTAATCCTTTTTCTGCCTTCCAGCCCAACCCGTCTGGTGCCCTTTCTCTCCCATGTGCTCAGGGCAGCCCAGAACACCACAAGCAGTATATGAGCCTAGGAGAATATAAATAACAGCGTTGAATGGGTGACCAGCTATATTATTACCAACTGGTGCCAACCCAGCTGGGCAGTCTACTGCTCCACACATTGTTTGGTTGACTGCATCAGTTACTGCATCTGGTGTTGAATGAAATAAGATTTCCTAAAACACTTCAAATTTGGCAAAAAAGGAAAAAATATATTCAACAAAATTGGTTCAAAATATAGCTCATGTATCGGGGCTAAATACTGGAGCCTCATGCACCAAGGATAAATACTGGAGCCTCATGTACCAAAGATAAATACTGGAGACTCATGTACCAAGGATAAATACTGGAGCCTCATGTGCCAAAGATAAACACTGGAGCCCCATGCACCAAGGATAAATACTGGAGCCTCATGTGCCAAAGATAAACACTGGAGCCCCATGCACCAAGGATAAATACTGGAGCCTCATGTACCAAAGATAAATACTGGAGCCTCATGTACCAAGGATAAATACTGGAGCCTCATGTACCAAAGATAAATACTGGAGCCTCGTGCACCAAAGATAAATACTGGAGACTCATGTACCAAGGATAAATACTGGAGCCTTATGCACCAAGGATAAATACTAGAGCCTCATGTACCAAAGATAAACACTGGAGCCCCATGCACCAAGGATAAATACTGGAGCCTCATGTACTAAAGATAAATACTGGAGACTCATGCACCAAGAATAATACTGGAGCCTCATGCAACAATGAAAAATATTGGAGCCTCATGCACCAAGGATGAATACTGGAGACTCATGCACCAAGGATAAATACTGGAGCTTCATGTACCAAAGATAAATATTGGAGACTCATGCACCAAGGATGAATACTGGAGCCTCATGCACCAAGGATGAATACTGGAGCCTCATGCACCAAGGATAAATACTGGAGCCTCTTGCACCAAGGATAAACACTGGAGCTCCATGCACCAAGGATAAATACTGGGGCCTCATGTACCAAGGATGAATACTGGAGCCTCATGCACCAAGGATGAATACTGGAGCCTTATGCACCAAAGATAAATACTGGAGACTCATGCACCAAGGATAAATACACTGGAGCCCCTAACCTGCGATCCTGAGACCTGAATCCCTGCCTTTTTATATGTGACAGGACAGCAGGCAGGACCCCAAAAGCCTGCGAATGTGAACATGAAAGCAAAGTAGGGTTAATCCCTTACCCCCTTATCCTGGGCATTTTTAGCGGGACTGCGACATTGAAGTGGACAAATCTGATCCCAAATGACACTTTTTGGGGACCAGTGGCATTATTACATTGATCAGTGCTATAAAAATGCACTGATTACTGTGTAAATGCCATTGGCAATGAAGGGGTTAACCTGCAGGGGGCGCTCTAAGGGTTAACTATGTTCCCTGGGCGTGTTCTAACTGTCTTACTGTTTGACTGACAGGGGGAAGGGAGTGATCACAGCTTCCATGTAGAGGAAGGCTGTGATCACTCCCTTCCCCCTCTAACAGAACGGAGGTCCGTGTTTACTTACACGGACCTCCGTTTCGCACACAGTGCGCGATCTGGCAGCCGCCGTCAGATGACGGCGGTTTGCGCAGGAGAGCCACCTTGTCGCCGTCAACCTGCGGTTGACGGTCGGCAAGTGATTAAGCCTTGAACTTCATAGACAGGTGCATCCAATCATGAGAAAAGGTATTTAAGGTGGCCAATTGCAAGTTGTTGTTCTCTTTGACTCTCTTCTGAAGAGTGGCAACATGGGGGCCTCAAAACAACTCCCAAATGACCTGAAAACAAAGATTGTCCTACATTATGGCTTAGGGGAAGGCTACAAAAATTTATCGCAGAGATATAAGCTGTCAGTGTCGACTGTGAGGAACATAGTGAGGAAATGGAAGACCACAGGCACAGTTCTTGTTAAGGCCAGAAGTGGCAGCCAGAAAATATTGGAGAGGCGAAGGCGAAGGATGGTGAGAACGGTCAAAAACATCCCACAGAGCACCTCCAAAGACCTCCAACATCAACTTGCTGCAGATGGCGTCACTGTGCATCGTTCAGCAATTCAGCGCACTTTGCACAGGGAGAAGCTGTATGGGAGATGCGAAAGAAGCCTTTTCTGCACGCACGCCACAAACTGAGTCACTTGAGGTATGCAAACGCACATTTGGACAAAGATTGAGTTTTTTGGTCATAACAAGGGGCGTTATGCATGGGAGCAAAAGAACACAGCGTTCCAAGAAAAACACTTGCTACCCACAGTAAAATTTGGTGGAGGTTCCATCATGCTGTGGGGCTGTGTGGCCGGTGCCGGTACTGGGAATCTGGTTAAAGTTGAGGGTCGCATGGATTTCACTCAATATCAGCAGATTCCTGAGAATAATGTTGAGGAATCGGTCACAAAGTTGAAGTTACGCCGGGGCTGGATATTTCAACAAGACAAAGACCCAAAAGCTTCATCCAATTAGTGCCCTTGGATGCACTGTGCAAATTTGGATGTTCACCAAACAGGCGATGTTCGGGCCGAACTTTTGCTCACCTTAAACTGTTTCACACCAACTTTATTGTGGTTTCTATTTTCCCGAGTCCCTCTGTAGCATCGTTTTATTGCCTGTTTGCTTTTCTGCTCCTTTTACTGATCCATATTCTGCTGTAGCCTCACCTGTAGGTGCGCCATCTTGAGGTTGAAAAAGTGTAAACTGTGCTGTGTATACTCCACGGGCTTGCACCCATGTCATCTATTGGTTTGGAATATTACTACAATGCTTGCTGGAAAATTCCCAGTTACACCAAATGATTGCCTCGACTGATATATAAGAAGTGTTTAGCTTAGGGTTGCCACATCATCCCTTTAATCCAGGACACATATTAGTTACCCAGGTTCTGAGGCTGATTAAAGTGGTAATTAAACTCACTTGGTGCCTCATCTGCATTAAATTGGCCTCAGAACAACCTGTGTAATTCATATGTGTCCTGGATTAAAGGGATGATGTGGCAACCCTAGTTTAGCTCCAGCACAAGCTAAAACCTTCGCTTCGCTTCCCTCTCTCTCTTTATCTCCTGCCACGACTTCTGCTTGTATTTAGATTGTACAAGCCCTGGAGCTTGTCTAGACAACAATTTCATCTTTTAACCCAAAACCACGTCTTGTTGCTGTCAGCTGTTTGAAGCCCAGCTGCATCCAAGTAAGGTAATCTTGGAACAGTCTGTAGCAAAGTCCACCACCCCTTGCGTTGATGAATATCAAATGGCTTCTTAGAATCTGCATTTTGGCCCATTTCAGGGTGATGTAGAGCAGTGGTTCTCAACCCTGTCCTCAAGTACCCCCAACAGGCCATGTTTGCAGGTTTTCCTTTGTCTTGCACTGGTGCTTTAAATCAGAGTCAAGGGCTTGGTATTTTGGACAGCTATTTTATCTAAGAGAGATTCCCAAAACATGGCCTGTTGGGGGTACTTGAGGACGGGGTTGAGAATCACTGATGTAGAGGGTCCACTGTCACTGAGACATTGATCCTGCCAGTAGATCTACAGATTATCTACTTCCTTTTAAAATCTGATGCTCTGTTGGTTCTGCAGTGAAACTGTACAGCAGTGTTGTCATTCTTTGGACAGCGTGATCTTGGATGGAACTGTACTTTAAGGGCTCATATACACGGGTGTATGAAAAAAAATTAGCAAAACGTCGGGCCCGACGTCAGGGAAAAATCTGCGTTTTTTTTTTGGCGTTTTGCATTGGCATTAGTGAGCGTTGGCATCAATAGGTGGTTTTTTAAAAAAAACATTCTTCTGCTATTTTTTAACCTGAATACGCCGGTTATTGCCGGTGCGGCGTTAGTGAGCGTTTTGCCGGTTTAGCGTCAAAAGACGCCAAAACGCTACAGCTTCGGAACGCGCTGGTCCCGTGTTCTAGTTACAGCTCACTAACGTCGACGCCCTCTACTGCTCAAAAACGTTGGCGTTTTTAGGGGGCCATTGAATAACATGGAGAGCTGTAAAAAAATGCCCAAAAAGTGGCGTCAAAAAACGCTTGTGTGTATGAGGGCTTAAAGATTAACTCCACTTGTGCTGAGATACAAAATCCCCTCTGGGTGATCAATGGACATTTAAAGGATTTTAACCACTTCAGCCCCGGAAGGATTTGCCCCCTTAATGACCAGGCCATTTTTTTGCGATACAGCACTGCGTCGCTTTTGACAACTGTGCGGTCGTGCGACGTTGTACCCAAACAAAATGTATGTTCCTTTTTACCCCACAAATAGAGCTTTCTTTTGGTGATATTTATTCACCTCTGCGTTTTTTATTTTTTTCCGCTATAAAAAAAAAGAGCTACAATTTTGAAAAAAACAAAACAATATTTTTTACTTTTTGCTATAATAAATATCCAAAAAATGTAAAAAAAAAAAAAACATTTCTACCTCAGCTTAGCCTGATATGTGTTCTGCTACAAAGTTTTGCAATAAGCATACATTGATCGGTTTGCGCAAAATTTATAGCGTCTGCAAATTATGGGAATAAATTTATTGAGTTTTTATATATTTATTTCTTACTAGTAATGGCGGCAATCTGCGATTTTTAACGGGACTGTGATATTGCGGCGGACATGTCAGACACTTTTGACACTTTTTTGGGACCATTGACATTTATACAGTGATCAGAGCTAAAAATAGCCTCTGATTACTGTATAAATGTCACTGGCAGGGAAGGGGTTAACACTACTTTCGCACTGGGGTGGGGGGGTAGCGGTAAAGCGCCGCTAGTTTCAGAGGCGCTGTTCCGCTGTTATATCAGTGCTATGGTGCCTCTATGCAGAGCGACGCTTTTAACCCCCCACAAGTGCCGACGCGCCGCGCTTCCAAGGCGGTGTGCAGCCGCTTCGGAAGTGCTTGCCATTGATCTCAGTGGCCGGGGGCGGTGGAGGAGCGGTGTAAAAAACCGCTCACCGCACTGCCCCAAAGGTGCAGCTTGCAGGACTTTTTGTAACGCCCCACAAGCGCACCGCCCCAGTGTCTAAGCCCTAGGGCTTTGACACTGGGGTGGATTGGTGGTGTTTTTCAGACGCTATAAGGGCACTATTTTTTGCGCAAAACTCCCCAGTGTTAAAGTAGCCTAAGGGGGCGATCAAGGGGTTAAATGTGTTCCCTGGGAAGTGTTCCTAACTGTATGGGGGCTGGGATGCTGGGGGAGGAGAGAGATAGTTGTTCCCTATCACAGGGAACAGACGATCACTTTCTACTCGGCTGTCAGGACAGGGATCTGCTTGTTTACACTCGCAGTTCCCCATCCTGTCACTGCGGGGAGCAATCGCAGGTGGCCGACGGACATTGAGTCCACCCCACCTGCTGAATGACTTCTGTGCTAGCCAGTGAGCGCGTGCCCACAATACACGCTTCCGTGCCCACCGTACAGCCACGGCGATTCACGCAGGAGAGCCGACCTGCCACCGTCAAACAGGGGGTGGTCGACAAGTGGTTAAAGTATAACTAAAGGCAAAACTTTTTTTTAGTTTTGGATGGAGTGGAGAGGGATTAGAGCCCCTGTTAGTTTGTATTGCTGCCTCTGCCCCTGTTAAGCAGATTCACCCGCTCTATTTGTCCTGTTTACCAGTATCATTGAAAGTGAAAGTAAAAAGAAAACCCCAATTTTTGGTTTGTCCCCAGAAAAGTAATAGATGGGAAATCTTCCAATGGGGACACTAGTTCTGGTGAGCTGGGGGTCCCCAAAAAATCCCTTTAATTTGCAGAGATATCCTCTCACTTCCTGTTTGGCTATGGGACAGGAAGTGATGGGAAATCTTCGCAATGGGCCAGAGATGGCGGAAAAAAAACTCTGACAGCGGTTATAACCTTCCCTTACTTTATTCAAAATTAAGAAAAATGTTTTGCCCATAGTTCTACTTTACTGACCAGGCCATTTTTTGCGATATGGCACTGCGTCGCTTTAACTGACAATTGCGCGGTCATGCGCCGCTGTACCTAAACAGGGAGGCCAATAATTAAATTTCAACAAGCATAGCTGCATGGGGCACTACACATTGATGGTCAGTGGATAGGAGAAGGGCCCTATTACACTGGTGGTCAGTGAGGAGAATTCTCCTTAAGTGTAGGACCTGCTTTAATCAGTTTTCGACCGCCCGTCGTGGCTTGATGATGGAAACTTGGCTCGTTATTGCGAAACGCCATCACCTGAAGACGGCCGCGAGAACAAGTATTGTGAGCGTGCGTGCACCGCTGGAGGCGCGCTCACTGTGTTCCAGGGGGGCCCAGGGAGCGGGTAGGGCGGACTCGAGTCCGCCGGTTACCCGCAATCACCCCCCTGGATCGACAGAATGGGGGTCTGTGTAAGTAAACACAGATCTCCGTTCTGATAGACGGGGAAGGGATGTGATCACAGGCTTCCTGCATATGGGAGCTGTGATCACTCCCCTCCCCCAACCAGCCCAGCCCCCATACAGTTAGAACACACTGAGGGAACACAGTTAATCCCTTAGAGCGCCCCCTGTATGTTAACCCCTTCACTGCTAATGGCATTTACACAGTAATCAGGGCATTTTCATATAACTGATCGCTGTATAAATGCCAATGGTTCCAAAAAAGTGTCAAAATGGTCCACTGCAATATTACAGTCCCGATAAAAATCACAGATCGCCGCCATTACTAGTAAAATATAAAAAAAAATAAAAACCCCATAAATGAATTCTCATCATTCGTAAATGCGGCAACTTTTGCGCAAACCAATCAATAAACGCAGATTGCGTTTTTTTTTTTTAGAAAAAATATGAGGAAGAATAAAAATTGGCAAAAAACTATGAAAAAAAAAGTTTATATATTTTTTTGGATTTGTATTTTAGCAAAAAGTAAGAAATAGTTTTTTTTTGCAAAATTGTCGCTCTTATTTTGTTTATAGCGGTGATCAGAAATGATGCAGAGGGGATCAAATACCACCAAAATAAAGCTCTATTTGTGGGAAAAAAAGGGCGCAAATTTTGTTTGGGTACAACGTCGCATGACCGCGCAATTGTCAGTTAAAGAGACGCGGTAGCAAAAAGTGCTCTGGTCCTAACGTGGGAAATCCTTCTGGGGCTGAAGTGGTTAAACAAGCTGAATCTCACGTTGACCGCATACATAGTCTAGCAATTATCAAAGGGTCACATCCTGTTTTAAGAGCCATGTTTTGAGGATGTATAAGTTGGCTGCTTGCCTAGGGGGGGAGAGTTTTATGAACTTTTATTTGAAATGCTGATGCTGGGTGTTGCTTTGACTAATCGCTTTTTTTGGACTTTGCTTTGAAATGGCGTGTTCATCTAGCAGCTGATTGTAAGCGCATGCCTGAAATGTGGTATAAGGTCATTCAAATTGATATTAGTTGACCTCCTAGACCAGGAGTAATAAATTAAAGATGAGAAAAAGTCCCGCTGCTCACAGGTGAGCGATACCAAGGCTGCGTCAGGTGAAGATCAGAGGTGATTTGTAAGGAAGTGGGGTGCACGTCCTGCAACTGCAGCAGAAGTCCAAATGCAAACAAATAGGATAGGCTGCACCTTCACAATACAAAATAATGTTTATTGACCCAAAACCATAAGACCCCTTTCACACGATCAGACCGCTCAGATCCGTCTGTCAGTTTTTCAGACGGATCCGAGTGGGCCACCTATAGACCTCTATGGGCAGCCAGATGCCAGCGGAGATGTGTCCGCTGACATCCAATCCGACATGATCCGCTCAAAATAGACGTATGGGTAATACGTTCACCCATCCATCTAGCGGATCGGATTGAATGGGATCGGATGAAAACGGACAGTGCAGAGACGGAGCTGTCATCCGCCGGCTCAGCGGAGATCATCGGAGCCATATCCCGCTGAGTTGGCGGACCCCTCTGAGTGGATCCGCTCAGTGTGAAAGGGGCCTTCGAGCCACAGATGGGTACAGAATGGGGAGACAGGCTGGGTTGACGCGTTTCGCTCGGGAATCAAACTTTATCAAAACCACAACCCTGTGACCACAGACACCCATTTATTATATAGGGTAAGATTTCAAATAAAACATGTCCTAAATCAAGCAATCACTACATCACATATACAAAATAAATAAATAAACATAACCTGGGCTGGATCCAAAAACAAAGACAATTGACAAGAAAAGCCTACAAATAAAACCATAAAATGGTGTATAGTAGGACATCCATTCAAACATACATTGCATGGCCAACAATCAAGAAGTGCCAATTATATATGTGCATGGGTAGACATACAAAAAAATGTAATAGTAGAATAAATGTATGCACTAATGAACCCAAGAAATTTTTAAAAAATCATCAAAAATCAAAAAGATTAATAAATGAATGATCACGGAAGTCCAGTGAAATTTTCTTCCAGCAGAGGTTCAAATCTCATATTTGTGTGATGGCTTAGAATTTGGACATCATAACTCTCCTCTTTACATCATAGCCCTCCTCTTTACATCACAGTTCCTGCTCTTTACATCATAGCCCTCCTCTTTACATGATAGCCCTCCTCTTTATATCATAGCCCCCCTTTACATCACCCCCCCCCCTTTTACATCAGTGACCTCACTCAGTCCCTTGTCTTCACATCACAGTCCCCTCTTCATGTCACAACCCCCCCACCGTTTACATCACATTCCCCCCTTTACATCAGGGACCCCAGTCCCTTGTCTCGCACCCCCCCCCCCCCCCTTCACAACACAGCCCACTTACCTTTTATACTACAGTCCTCCTTTACATAAGGTGACCAGAGTTTTCAAATGAAATCCAGGGACATATATTTTTTTTTTTTACAAGTAATGGTGGCAATCAGTGACTTATAGTGGGACTGCGATATTGCGGCAGACAAATCGGACACTCATACAGTGATCAGTGCTTAAAATATGCACTGTCACTGTACTAATGACACTGGCAGGGAAGGGATTAAAATCGAGGGCGATCAAAGGGTTAAATGTGTGCCAAACCAGTGTTTTCTCACTGTGGGGGAGGTGCTTTTACTAAGGGAAGGCACAGATCTCCGTCCCTGCTTTACAGGAACACAGGATCAATGTTTTCCATACTGACAGAATGGCGATCTGCTTTGTTTACATAGGCAGACCTCCATTCTGCTTCTGTACAGAACGAACGGTGGGCACCAGCAGACAGCGTGTCTGCCGGACCCCCCTGATCAGCTCCGATACCCAGAAATGCAGGATCATGTATATATACACATGATCCTGCACAGCACAAAAGGGGCACAGAAAATGAAAAAAAAAATCACAGCCCCTGCACATCACAGTCCCCCTTCACATCCCAGCACCTCCTTCACATCACAGTCCCCCTTCACATCCCAGCACCGCCTGCACATCACAGTCCCCCTTCACATCCCAGCACTGCCTGCACATCACAGTCCCCCTTCACATCCCAGCACCTCCTTCACATCACAGTCCCCCTTCACATCCCAGCACCTCCTTCACATCACAGTCCCCTCTTCACATCACAGTCCTTTACATTACAGCCCCCTTCCCTTTAAATCACAGCCCCCATTTACATCACAGCCCCCCTCCTTACATCACAGCCCCCCTGTACATCAGTGCTCCCTTTTTACATAACAGTATCCCTCTTTACAAAATCTCCCCATCACATCACAGTCCCTTTCTTTACATGACAGCCCCCACTTCTTTTCATTCTTCACTGTGCTACCCTCCCTGGTGCCAGCGCCGTACAGCCTTTCCCTGAAAGCCCCGCCCCCCCTCCCGGGTCCTCTTTTTAGTGGCAGGTCTTCCACTGTCTCGTTCTTTTCTAGAGTAGAGCTGTACTCACAGCAGGCTCTGACAACCCAATGGAGCACAGCTCTACCATAGGAATAAAAAGGGCTGTGGGGGAGGTCTACTGTGCACGCAGGGTAACACCAACACTCGCAGGGAGCGTGCTCATCAGTGCCTGAAACCAGGCGGACACTGCGATCATGTGAAAAGTGGAACACTAGGGCAGTAACCTGATTTAGAGAGTCTTCACTGTGTGCAGTAATAATAGAGAGTTCCTCTGAAAAGTGACTATACACTGTAACTTGTATGTTTGCATTGGGAGGAAAGCGCTGAGCCTGCGCCCACTCCACCAGTCTAGGGCATCTTTGTTACCTCCCTCCACTGACACTAAAGATGGAGCACCATTCCTCCCACTCACACCAATTATGGGGCACTGATCCTCCCATTGATACCAATGATGGAGCACTATTCCTTCCACTGACACCAATGATAAGCACTATTTCTCCCACTGACACCAATGATGGGGCACTATTCCTCCCACTGACACCAATGATGGGGCACTATTCCTCCCACTGACACCAATGATGGGGCACTATTCATCCCACTGACACCAATGATGAGGTACTATTCTTCTCACTGATACCAATGATGGGACACTATTCCTCCCACTGACACCAATGATAAGCACTATTTCTCCCATTGACACTATTGATGAGGTACTATTCTTCTCACTGATACCAATAATGGGACACTATTCCTCCCACTGACACCAGTGATGGGGCACTATTCCTCCCACTGACACCAATGATGGGGCACTATTCCTCACACTGATACCAATGATAGGGCACTATTCCTCCCACTGATGCCAATGATAGGGCACTATTCCTCCCACTGACGCCAATGATAGGGCACTATTCCTCCCACTGACACCAATGATGGGGCACTATTCCTCCCACTGACACCAATGATGGGGCACTATTCCTCCCACTGACACCAATGATGAGGTACTATTCTTCTCACTGATACCAATGATGGGACACTATTCCTCCCACTGACACCAATGATGAGGTACTATTCTTCTCACTGATACCAATGATGGGACACTATTCCTCCCACTGACACCAGTGATGGGGCACTATTCCACCCACTGACACCAATGATGGGGCACTATTCCTCCCACTGACACCAATGATGGGGCAGGGTAGTAACCATAG
>BLSH010011673.1:23629-36762 GCA_018402905.1 Glandirana rugosa
GTGGGGAAGTACAAAACGTATTGACTCACTTACAGAAGTCTTTATGAAATGACGCAGAGGGGATCAAATACCACCAAAAGAAAGCTCTGTTTGTGGGAAAAAAAGGACGCAAATTTCGTTTGGGTACAACGTCGCACGACCGCGCAATTGTCAGTTAAAGCGACGCAGCGCCGAATCGCAAAAAGGGCTCCGGTCCTAAAGCTGGAAATCCTTCCGGTCCTTAAGTGGTTAAGGAGGGGTGCCAATATTAGTGCACATGCTGGTTTTCTGTTTTTTCTTTATAATTACAATATCTATGTTGAAATAACAATTGTCTTTGTTAAATTACTTTGGACCTCCAATTAAAAGATCCTGCTGATATAAATTTGGTACATTTCCATTTATTTCTGAAGACATTCACTCAGTTATGCAAAACATGAAGGGGTGCCAATAATGGTGAGCAGGACTGTATATCAAGAGTCTTGTTCCGTTTTCTTCTTCTTCTAAGCTAATATCTCTCTGGGTGATGATGATTTAACTCTTTAAAGCTGAACTACAGGCAATTATAAAAGACACAAATAAAGTGGAGTTCCACCCACATTTTTCACTCCTCACCATGCAGCACTACGTACGTCATTTCCGGCTTTGCATTGGCTCCTGGGAGATCTTGGTCAGCTTAACATGGCACGGCTCCAGTAACATTTAACATTGCCGTCTATGGAGACATGCCACGGCTCCAGTAACATTTAACATTGGTTTCTATGGAGACATGGCACAGCTCCAGTAGCAATTAACATTGGCATCTATGGGAAATCTTGGTCAGCTTGACAAGGCACTGGAGCAGAGCCATGTCAAGCTGGCTAAGATAGTCCATAGAAGCCAATGTTACTAGGGCCATGCCATGTTTCCATAGACGCCAGTGTTAAATGTTACTGGAGCCGTGCCATGTCAAGCTGACCGAGATTGCACCACACGGCACAGGCGCAAGATCGGCAGGTGCATGTTGGGTAGCCAGCATGCACAGAATCCAGGAAGAAGGACACTGCAGCTTCAGATGCCCACACTGGAAATGGCCGCGCTGTGTAGGAACTTCACAAAGTAAAAAAACGATGCTGCACAAATAGAAAACTGGGCATAGTTTACAGCATACCTTTGTTACATTGCTTGAGGCATGAGTATTCTAAGGGTATTTTTATCTTAAAAGTCATATTTCGGCCGGAACTCCGCTTTGACCACTTGCCGACCAGCCGCTGTTGTTTGATGGTGGCAAGTCGGCTCTCCTGCGCGAATCGCTGTACGGCGGCTCGCGCAGGTGCAGTTGCGGGCCTGAGCGTGGCACACGCTCGTACCCGCTGCATGCTTCGTAAACGCGCCCGCGGGTTGGGCGGCTTCGATGTCCGCCGGCTACCCATGATCGCCTTCTACAGGGGCAGAACGGGGATCTGCCAATGTAAACAAAGCAGATCCCGTTCTGTCAGGGAACATGTCAGTGATCTACTGTTCCCAGTGATCAGGAACAGCGAGATCTGTCATGTCCCTGCCAGCCCATCCCCCCTACAGTTAGAACACACATAGGGAACACAGTTAACCCCTTGATCGCCCTCTGGTGTTAACCCCTTCCCTGCCAGTGACATTTATACAGTAATCAGTGGCTATTTTTAACTCTGATCACTGTATAAATGTCAATGGTCCCAAAAAAGTGTCCGACCTGTCCGCCGCAATGTCGCAGTCCCGATAAAAATCGCAGATTGCCATTTCTAGTAAAAAAAAAAATAATAATAATAAAAATGCCATAAATATATCCCCTATTTTGTAGGCGCGATAACTTTTGCGCAACCCAATCAATGTACGCCTATTGCGATTTTATTTATCAAAAATATGTAGAAGAATACATATTGGCCTAAACTGATGAATACATTTTTGTTTTTTTTGGATATGTATTATAGCAAAAAGTAAAAAAAAAATTTTTTTTAATTGTCGCTCTTTTTTTGTTTATAGAGCAAAAAATAAAAACAGCAGAGGTGATCAAATAGCACCAAAAAAAGGACGTCAATTTCGTTTGGGTACAACGTCGCACTACCGTGCAATTGTCAGTTAAAGCGACGCCGAATCGCAAAAAATGGCTTGGTCATTAAGGGGGTAAATCCTTCTGGGGCTGAAGTAGTTAATGTAACTCTGTATTCAATAATATATCATTATGGCTAAGGAGCAAGGAGCAAAAACGTTCATTTTTTATGTTTAAAATAATGGATGAGGACTAAAAAGCACTTAATAGCCACAAAGGATGTAAATCAATGTGCACCAAATGCCCTTAACCACTTCCCGCCAAGGCCATCATATGGCATCCTATGCTTTAAATGAAGATATCTGGATGAGGGGTGCAGCAGCAGGCATCATTCAGATATCATTCCCCTCTGATGGTGATTCCCTGCAATGTATAAATACAATCATTGCGGCTGATTGTTTTTACAGGCGGCGGGTGGGGACATCCCCTCCTCCCGCAACGCTCTGGTGCTTCTACCGGCTCGCCTGTACCATTGGAAAGTGTAAGAATACAAAAAATAAATAAAATAAACAATAAAAAAATAAAAATAAAAAATAAATAAAAAATAAAGTGCCCCCGTCCCCGCGTGCTCGAATGCAGAAGCGAATTCAAACATACAACACGTCCGTATATGTAAACGGCTTTCAAACCACACATGTGAGGTATCGCCATAAAAGGCGGAGTGAGAGCAATAATTCTAGCACTAGACCTCCTCTGTAACTCTAAACTGGTAACCTGTTGAAGCGTTTTAAAGCATCATCTATGGAGATTTATAAGTACAGAAGCTTCCATTTAAAGCATGACATACATGTTTGGTATCTATTTACTCAGCGTAACATCATCTGTCACATTATACAAAAATTCGGGCAAACTTTAGTGTTTTGTTTTCTTTTTAATTCATGAAACAGGTTTTTTCCCCAAAAAATTGCGTTTGAAAAATTGCTGCGCAAATACCGTGTGACGTAAAAAGTTGCAACAACCGCCATTTTATTCCCTAGGGTCTCTGCTAAGTAAAACATATATAATGTTTGGGGGTTCTGAGTAATTTTCTAGCAATAAAATGATGATTTTTACATGTAAGAGAGAAATGCCAGAATTGGCTTGGACTGGACGTGGTTAAAAAAACCCAGATACCACCTTTTAAAAGTAGTAGTGACATCATCACTGTGTTGTGCTTAGCCTGTGCAGAGAGCAGAGCTGAGAGAGGGGCCCAGCAGGCCCCACCCACTACAGACTGCCTGCAGAAAAATACAGGAGGGGCGGAGACAAGACCAGTCACCCTGCACAAGGAGAGGGAGCAGCAGGGAGCGGTCTTTATTACAGGAAGCTCCTGCACAGAGGGAAAGTTTTACACTGGATTACTGCTCAGATCTGAAAGAAGCAAACAAAACTAAGGTTCAAGAAGGATACACATGAATGGATTTAGATGATATTGGCTAATTCTAGAGTTCAGCTTTAAGTTTACTATTTTAAAGTAGTTGTAAACCACGGACGTAAAATATGAACAAAGCATATCCCTCTATAGTGTGTACTTGTCTCAGTCCAGAGCACTAAGTGTCATTTCTGTCTGCTGCTTTGTTTCTCTGATATCTGCATGAATCCCTTCTGACTTCCTGACAGTAAGAGAAAAAAACAGTAAGGCCCCATTCACACCTGAGCGTTTTGTAGCTTGAAAGCCTGGAGGGGAAAAAAATCAATGATTCTCTATGGAGATGGTTCACATCTCCACTCCAAAATGCCTGAAGACAAAAGCCTGAAAATGCTTGAAGCTCAAACAAGTTCTGGAGGTATTTTTTCAGGCAGATTTGGGCAGTTTTCTGCCTTTTACTTTGGTTACCTTTTGACCTGTACAAAATCACGGCAAAATCGCAGTAAAATTGCATGACTTTCTGCCTGAAAATGACACGCTCAGGTGTGAATGCAGTGTGAGGGAGCTCCAACACACAGCCTGTGATTGACAGCCTCAGCTCTGTTCCTGTAAGCTATGTGGAGGGGGAGGGGGGTGTCTCATCCCTCCAAACAGCTCTCAGAGCTCTCCTCACTGAGCTCTGTAAAGTGTAACTTCAGCTCCCCGCCTCCTTTTCTGCCCTTTTTGACAGCTCAGCCAAGCTTTATAAATTCAGCACTTTGAACAGCTGTAGAGAAGAGAAGACTGCAGATAAACAGGTACTACTTATGTGGAAGAATTTGTTTTAATATCTCTGTGTATCAGTAGAGAATAGAAAAGAATAGAATAAAAAAAAAATGGAATAGAAAGACTATAACCGTCTTCCGAAATTCAAATTTCAAATAGAATACATTTAAATTTGAAAAGAATAGAATAGAAAAGAACAGAAAACAATAAAATAGAATAAACTAGAAAGAATATAGCCATCTACTGAAAATTCGAATTTCAAATAGAACACATTTAAATTTGAAAAGAATAGAATAGAAAAGAACAAAAAAGAACAGAATAGAATAGAAACGCATTGAATAGAAAGAATAAAATAGAAAGAATATAACCATCTACTGAAAATTAGAATTTCGAATAGAAGAAATTTGAATTTGAATAGAATAGAAAAGAATAGAACAGAAAGAAAGAGAATAGAATGGAATAGAAGATAATTGAATAGAAAAATAGAATAAAATAGAAAAGAATATAACCGTCACTGTAATTTGAATAGAATAAATTTGAATGCCAATTCAAAACAAATAAAAGAATAGAAAGAATATAACCATCTTCTGAAATTCGATTCGAAGAAATTTGAATAGAATAGAAAAGAATGGAACAGAAATAAAGAATATAATGGAATAGAAAACAACTAAATAGAAAAACAATAGAATAGAATAAAATAGAAAAGAATATAACCATCACCAAAATTCGGATTTCGAATAGAGTAAATTCTAATGCCAATCCGAATTCAAAAACAAATAAAACAAATTTAACGAAACTAAAATTATTTAACCCCTACAGATCCGCGCTATTGCCGAAGTACGGCTCCAGCGCGGATCTGAAATGCCAGGACGACGTCCATGGACGTCGTCCCCTGTGCACGCTCCCGGCGCGCCCCCTGGCGGCAGCGGCGACGCGCTCGGCCGCTGCACGCTGTGCGATGTCCGCTTGAGATCCACGATCGCCTTACAGAGCTGCAAAACGGGGAACTGCCGATGTAAACACGGCGGTTCTCCATTCTGTGTCAGGGGACATAACAGATCTACTGATCCCTGTCACTGGGATCTGTTAGATCTGTTATATCCCGACCAGCCCCGCCCCCACACAGTTAGAACACGCCCAGGGAACATTGTTAACCCCTTCACTGCCCCCTGCAGGTTAACCCCTTCACTGCCAATGACATTTATACAGTAATCAGTGGACATTTAAATTTCTGATCGCTGTATAAATGTCATTGGTCCCAAAAATGTGTCAAAAATGTCCGACATTTCTGCTGCAATATCGCAGTCCCAATAAAAATTGCAGATCGCCGCCATTACTAGTAAAAAAAAAAAAAAAAATAATAAAAAGGCATAAATCAATTCCCATAGTTTGTAGACGCAATAACTTTTGCGCAAACCAATCAATATACGCCGATTGCGATTTTTTTTTTACCAAAAATATGTAGAAGAATATATATCGGCCAAAACCTGATGAATATTTTTTTTTTTTTTTTTTTATGGATTTGTATTTTAGCAAAAATTTTAAAATATTGTTCTTTTTTGCAAAATTGTCGCTCTTTTTTTGTTTATAGCGGCGATCAGAAATGACGCAGAGGGGATCAAATACCACCAAAAGAAAGCTCTACTTGTGGGAAAAAAAAGACGCAAATTTTATTTGGGTACAACGCCGCACAACCGCGCAATTGTAATTCAAAATGCGACAGCGCTGAAAACTGAAAATTGGTCTGGGCAGGAGGGGGGTTTAAGTGCCCAGTAAGGAAGGGGTTAAATAACAAATGGAAATGAAACATATTTTTTGTTCTGCACGTCTAATAGCTTGCTACATTGTTAGATATTTTACTCTTATCCTTTTATGGATATATTTTTATCTGGAGGTTTTATGTAACCCTGCAGGAGGCCGCCGCTTGTTTTTATTTCTGAAGAGGCCTTGGTTAGTTTGAGTCATTCGTTTCTACAATCACCCTGAGCCAGACTTCCACTTTGCAACATTTTCTTATCTAATTTCATTGCAGTTAGTAATGTTTTTTTAACCACTTGGGCAATTTTGACATTTCCCACAAATATGTTAAAATCTGTATTTTTTTTTTTTGCTAGTAAGTTACTTAGAACTCCCACACATGATGTATTTTCTGAAAGAAGAGGACCTGCAGAATAAAATTGAGGCTGCTGGAATTTTTTAGCATGTTATACACAGATCCAAACTGGATCATCCTCCAGCTCTTCAGTACAGGAAAGCCATCACCACTATATTATGGCTCAGGGCTTGTTCTCCATATACACTATATAACCAAAAGTATTGGGACACCTGCCTTTACACGCACATGATACTAAAGGTTCCATTTTTATTTTAAAATAACAAACATGTCATACTTACCTCCTCTGTGCAAGGGTTTTGCACAGATTGGCCCTGATCCTCCTCTTCTGGGGTCCCCCAGCGGCGCCCCTGGCTCCTCCCCACATTGAGTGACCCGTCAGGGAAGTGCTTTCCCTGGAGTCATCCGTGTAGGCCTGCTCCCGAGTCCAGCTTCTGCGACCCTTGACACAGACAACAGGACTCGGCCCCCCCCCCCCCCCCGGCTCCCGCGTCATTGGATTTGATTGACAGCAGCGCTGCTATCAATCTATCCAATGAGGACCCGTGACATTAGCTGGAGCGGGTCTGCTCGCCCCCAGAGCGGGATAGATCGGGCTCAGGTAAATAAACGGGGGGCTCTGGGGGCAGCTGCAACACTAAAGGTTTTCCACATAGAATGCATTCATGTGAAAAACTGAGAGAGTTTACAACCCCTTTAATGGCATCCCAGTCTTAGTCTGTAGGGTCCATTATTGAGTTGCCCACCCTTTGCAGCTCTAACAGCTTCAACTCTTCTGGGAAGGCTGTCCACAAGGTTTAGGAGCGTCTATGGGAATTTTTGACCATTCTTCCAGAAGCACATTTGTGAGGTCAGGTGCTGATGTTGGATGAGAAGGCCTGGCTCGCAGTCTCCTCTGTAATTCATCCCAAAGGTGTTCTATTGGGTTGAGGTGCAGGCCAGTCAAATTACTCCACCCCAAACTCGCTCATCCACTCTATATTGCCAAAAGTATTGGGCCACCCCTCCAAATCACTTGGTGGAAGGGGGATGATGGTGTGGGGGTATTTTTCAGGGATTGTGTTTGGTCCCTTAGTTCCAGTGAAGGGAACTCTTAAGGTGTCAGCATACCAAGACATTTTGGACAATTTTATGCTCCCAACTTTGTGGCAACAGTTTGGGGATGGCCCCTTCCTGTTCCAATATGACTGCCCACCAGTGCACAAAGCAAGGTCCATAAAGACGTGGATGAGCGAGTTTGGGGTGGAGGAACTTGACTGGCCTGCACAGAGTCCTGACCTCAACCCGATAGAACACCTTTGGGATGAATTAGAGCGGAGACTGTGAGCCAGGCCTTCTCGTTCACGTCACTGCCTGACCTCACAAATGTGCTTCTGGAAGAATGGTCAAACATTCCCATAGACACTCCTAAACCTTGTGGACAGCCTTCCCAGAAGAGTTGAAGCTGTTATAGCTGAAAATGGTGGGCCAACTCAATATTAAAACCTACGTAGTAAGACTGGGATGCCATGAAAGTTCATGTGCGTGTAAAGGCAGGTGTACCAATACTTTTGGTAATACAGTATATAAGTGTAAGTGGAAAATGAAGAGGAACCTTGCATTGTGAAAGTATGTTTTATTTCGATTGTTTTAAAAAATATATATTGCACTTACATAGCTTAAAATCATCATATGCCTATAAAACCACAAAAAGCGATCTCTCCAAAGCTGGCCGCCACACGCTTTCAGTTCCCAGATATGACATCAGCTGGATGTACCACCATACACATTTCATCATCATAAAGTTTTGACAAGGATAGGATGGGATTTTACAGGTGCCATGTAAAGTGGTAGTAAAGTCTGCTTCGTTATTTTTACCTACAGGTAATAAGGCTTATCTGTGGGTGAAATTAAAGCGCAGTTCCACTGTTTTGTGAGTTTATTAAAAGTCAGCAGCTACAAAAAGTGTAGCTGCTGGCTTTTAATAAACAGACATTCACCTGTCCCACGGTCCAGCAATGCCCCCCCCCCCCGCTCCTCTTACCCTCCTCTCTGCAGCGCTGGGATTACTACTGTGGGCACCCGGCTGTAATGGCTTGTGGCTTCACAGCCGGGCACGCACTGCGCATGCACGAGTCGCATTGCGCTCTCCTAGTGGCCAGGCAATCTTCTGGGACCTGTGACGTGTCCCAGAAGATTTCAGAGAGGGAGGGGGAGAGAAGGAGTCACCTAGGCGGCCAAGCAACAGAAGGAAGAAGTGGGACAGGAAGTACCTATCAACCCCAAAAAAATTACATGCCATTTCAATTGTGGCATGTAAGGGAGCGAGGAGTGCTAAAGAGGAAATGCAGTCTGCTCACATAATTTGTAATTAAAACATCTTTGCCATTCTGAAGCTTCCCTCCAACCACTTTGCATATTATTTTATATATATTGTGATTCTGTACTTACCAAATATGCTGCAGAATTCTCCCTCCACTGAGTCTGGCTGCAGCCATTTTAACTGTGGGCAGCTGAAGCTGCTGCCTGTTCACTTCCTGGATTTACACAGACACACAGAGGCACACCTCCAGCTCTGTAAAGAAAAAGAGTTCAACCGAGATAAAACCTCTTTTCAGGAATATAGAACCTTTCTAGACCTAAAGGGATTCTATTACTGTAAAAGGTGCAAGGCCTGCAAAACTTCCAAAAAAGACAGGAGGAAAGTTGAAATGTTTAAATATTTCAGCACTGGTAGAGAGTACCAAATCAGAAAATTTGTTACATGTAAGACCTCCCATGTAACGTACGTCATTTCTTGTCCTTGTGGCCTACAGTATGTCGGCCGGACTACCAGGAATCTAAGTACTCGGAATAATGAGCGCTTAAATAATATAAAGAATAGGTTTCCTAAGCATACTCTCTCTAATCATTTCAGACTTCTTCATGATAGCAATCCCAATTTAGCTACCTTTTTTGGTATTGATAGGGCTGAACCCCACTGGCGAGGGAGCAACCTTACAAAATTAATATCCATGAATGAAACAGTAAGGATTTATAAACTTAATACTCTGCAGCCGGCAGGAATCAACACAGATATTGACTTGAATTATTTTCTGTCGAATTATTGATCTGTTTTTCTATTATTGTTTTTTTTATTGTTGTCTTTCTTGCTGATATACAATAGGGCTGCATTAATCTAGTTTGTGGAATTGGTAAACCCTTAAAATTGGTTTGTGCCTATTACATGCCTATACGTTTTTTATATCAGGTTTTCAACATCCAGTGATCGGGGATTGTGATGTTTGGGCTTATGATATGCATATATTCTGTTACATCCTCATATATTTATTATTGTTGATTAATTATTTATATGCTTGCCAATGCCACTAGGGCTGCCCCTTTTGTGGTTGTGATATTGTGAGTACATTAGCTGCTACTAGGGTAGATCCCCTTGTAGCTCTGCAATACTGTACCGACACTAAATATTGACACATGTTAGCCCACTTGGGGTAGATACCATATGTACTTGTTTTAAACGTTTTGAATAAAGATATCATTGTTTAACCAATTGACTCTTTGTTCTCGCATGCCCACCTCATTTAAAGTCCCAAAACATCATCTTCTAATACAATTACCAGGGATGGAGATGTTGCTTCTGCACATCTCACTCAAAGTCCCAATCCTTTTTCCTCTATGCAACCCTTAAAGTTTTTTCCCCCGAAAGGAGTCCATCAAAGTATGCCCCTATTATGTTTCACTATCCAGTGGTTTGGGTTTTTTTCCCTAATTAGGGTGGCATATTATCATTATTTTAAGTATTATTATATTAAGTCCATAATTTCTTTCACCTCTAGAGGAAGTCACATTTTACTTAAAGCGGAGATCCACCACACTTAAAAGTCAGTAGCTACAAAAAGTGTAGCTGCTGACTTTTAACAATCGGACACTCGCTTGTCCCTCGCTCCAGCGATGCGGTCGCCCGAGGGCTCACTCTTCTCCCCCTCCCCCCATCTTAAATGCGGGCACCTGGCTTTGGCTTCATGCGCGAGTCGCGCTGCGCCTTGTGAATGGCCGGCGTATCTTCTGGGACCTGTGATGTGTCCCAGAAGATCGCCAGGGGGGGGGGGGGCAGGTGAACTTCCTTTCGGAGCTGCAAGCGGAAGTTCCACTTTTGGGTGAAACTCTGCTTTAAAGACATTTTATTTTTATTTATATTTATTTGCATATCATATTTTATCTGGCTTCCCATTATGATCTTTACCCTTGAAACTGAAAAGTTTGTTCAGCTGTATTCATCTGCTAGCTGAACATCAGGGATTACTTTGGATTGGCCAATTATAAGAGCGGATTGTGTATATATACTGGAAGCGATGTTCCCAGGTCATGTGACCCCTGATGACGTCAGTACGTCTGACGAAACGCCGTTGGGTAGAGTGACACGGAACGTCACTTCCGCTCTTTGGAACGCAGGAGGAGCGCATATGCATCCCCTGCTTCCTTGTTTGTACCTTTTTGGTTTTTAAACTAATTTTAATAAATTTATAACGATTTTCACGATGAGAGCATCCCAATTTATTCATACATAAGCTGATTGGATCTCCTACCCCTGTCCCTACGGTGTGGACTTGCCCTGTGAGACCTGCTGGATATCCACAAATCTCTATGATCTGGTGATCTCTGTCATGGAGATCATATGGATTTGGTGAGTAGGACCTTTGGCTATTTCATGGGTGGAGAAAAGCCTTTAAAAGCTTTTGGATATGTCTATACTCTGGATGGACTTGCACTATTTATGCACCAAGGATTCTTGATCACTTATTTGCACTTTATATTGGATGGACTTTATTTGGATTTTATATAATTAATTGATTTTCATTCATGAACTTTATTTAAGAATTGATTCATACACTTACGAGATTGAATACCACCAATGCACTTTATTTATGAATTGTTATTTGCACAATGGGTTTACCCTGACCCCTAGTGGTCAGTTCATATTAGTCTGAGAGTGTATTTTTTTTATTATTCATTTTTCCATTATTGATACTGAGACTATTGTCCATAGCAGCTCTACACAGGAGAAGCTTACATTGGGCTGGCTAAGGGAACATCATATGTGTATTCCTTGTTATCATTCCTATAAAGCCTATAAGTGGCAGAATCAGCAAAGATACAACAAACCGAAAACAGAATAGGGATTTACCAGACGATGTTCAGTCCAATTCATTGCAAGCTTCTTCTAACACTTCTTCTTTTTCTCAAGGTTCGACATGGCGATGTCACTCTTGTAAGATCAAGCAACGTCCAATGGGTGAAGGGTCACTAGGACATTCCTCTAAAAAACGCACATTGGATTCGCACCCTTTTGTTTCTGGCCATGCACCCCCACAGGTGGCAGGTAACGCACCGGGTAACACCACAATCCCTAATTATCCTATTTTTCAGACTCCTTGAATGACCAACGCAGACACTTCTGGACCTGAAAGCTTGGTACTCTCCAAGGGGCTCAACATCTCCCCAGACAGTAACCCGGACAAGTTTGATGACTTGAAAAATTTACATCTTTTTGCTAGAAAACTTACACTAAAGCCTCGTACACACGGGATGACGATCGTACTTACGATCGTCTCAAATCGTATGTTGCATAATGTAACTTGCATACTGACTGCACTACACGATCGTACGACCACAGAAAGAACGTTCAGGTGCATGTAATTAGCATCCCGCCGTTCCTGACTTCTGAGCATGCGTGTTTTGCACAATACAAATTGTTGTACCAACTGCTCTGTACACAAGATACAACGGTCGTATGACCGCTTGTTGGTACGACCAAGTTTTCTAGTCTGCTCATACAACTCCCCTTGTACGGCCGTCGTATGTCGGCTGTTCTAATCGCGCATACGAACAATCGATTTTGCATAAAACGGTCGTTCATACGACCTGTTGTATATAATTGTCGTCCCGTGTGTACGAGGCTTTAAAATCCTTTATTCTCAAGATCGCACAAGTGTGCCAATACAGGACCAAATTGCAGAGTCCAAAGTAACCGACACCTTAGTCTCCCTTTTGGAGGAAAATCAAATTGACCTAGAACAACTACTTGTGGAAAAGGTAGATACACTCCCCCCCACAGTTTGGAGAACAAAAGAATCCAGAAAAAAAATCTGATTTCTTCCCCCCACGTAACACTAATTTGAACACTGCAGCTTTCGTGAAAGCAACAAGTGAAGACATTAGTACAATGCCCATTAAAATCCCAACAGGGAATCTTACACAGGAAGGGAAAGAGGCAATTAACCACTTGACCACTGGGCACGTAAACCCCCTTAACAACCAGACCAATTTTCAGCTTTCAGTGCTCTCACATTTTGAATGACAATTACTCAGTAATGCAACACTGTACCCATATGACATTTGCGTCCTTTTTTTCACACAAAGAGATTTCTTTTGGCGGTATTTAACCACTTGCTTACTGGGCACTTAAACCCCCCTCCTGCCCAGACCAATTTTCAGGTTTCAGCGCTGTTGCATTTTGAATGACAATTGCGCGGTCGTGCGGCGTTACACACTTTTTTTCCTGCGTTTACAGTATACCCATGTCACAACGTAATGACTCATTAACAGTAAGTTTTACACTCTCGTGACTTTCGACTTTTAACCAGACCAACAATTCCCCCAAATGCACGGGTCACCAGTTCACCAATTAACGGAGAAAGGGAAGGACACATTCTAAGGGACAACCCTAAAATTACCCGTAACATGATTACAGAAGTGAACAACGAAAGTGCTTTCGACGTCACAAGTTTAATCACAATGCACCCCCCTTCTTTAGTCTAAAAAAAAGACCTAAGAAAACAAGAGGTTTGACACCCCCCCTCACATAGATGGAAAAGGTGTTCATC
>BLSH010011673.1:44761-56212 GCA_018402905.1 Glandirana rugosa
CCCCCCCCCCCCCCCCCCCCCCCCCCCCCCCCCCCCCCCCCCCCCCCCCCCCCCCCCCCCCCCCCCCCCCCCCCCCCCCCCCCCAGTTTTAGGTGGAAGGGAGCAGCAGGAAGTGGAGAGGCAGGGGACAAGGAAGCGGTGGCATGGGGGGGGGCATTTTTAGGGTTAATAACTCTGATCAGCGGCTTACAATCTGTCAGAGTCTTCTGAACAATTCTGATATAAGCTTATGGTCATTGAAGTGACCATAAGCTTATAGGAGAGGGAGAAATTAGGTGGCGGCGGTGCAGGAGAGGAGGACCAGCCTTGGCTTGTAGTCTCTAGGGAGAGGCGGGTCCAGCGCCAAGCCCCTTACAGCAGTACTGCCTGTACTCCCCCTGATGGCGGCCCTGCCCTCTATTTAGGTAGTGTGCTAGAAATAGAATTCTCGGTGAGTGCAGGTAAATTTAGGTAGGCCTAGCTGGAAGCTGGGCCTGTTTGTTTTGATCTGTGTGGGCTGGGACCTCCCCTTTCTTTCCAGAGGCTTCTGGAGTGTTCTAGAGGGAGAAAGGAGGGTAGGATAGGTGGAGCTGTATGTGGGTATTTTGGGAGCCTGATAGGTCCCCAACCTGGATTGACAGTGGGCAGGCCTTCTTAAATACCTAGGGTCAGCCCAGCTGGGGAGGAGTTGCCAGGTGGAAGATGGAGTGCCAGCTGTTGTGGCCTTTGAGGCAGTTCCCCCCAGTCTGGGGGGGCTGACCTTGGGCCTGGAGCTCGGGAGTGGAAGGGACCCTTCTAATAACCCACAGGGGGTTCCTAGAAAGAATAGGATCCCCCCTCAGTGGGACTTTAAATGGTAACACCACCCAAATGTATAAAAATCAAGTTTTATTAAACATCTTTAAAACATTATCACTCGTCTGAGTGAGATTTTATATAAAATGCATAAAGCAGAGAATAGTTTGCTTGAACATCTTACAATGGTACATTGCATAGAGGTACATATATAAGTCAAAAAAACATTGTTACACTCCAGTATCCGAAGACAATACTAGGTAACCGACGCGTTTCAAGTCCACGCCTTTCGTCAGGGGTATTTAAAAGGAGGATATAAAAGTAGTAAACTTATCTGATAATAGAAAAAGCACATAAGTATGTTGTGACAAACACAGACAGCATAGCTTGGGCGAGTACCCATCTTCACTGCTCAAGAGTACCTACCAAATGCACTAACAGATGCGAATATTCAATAGTAGATACAGGCCAAAAAAAGATAGACATCGCTGCCAATGGTGGTGGGGTGGGAGGGTGAGGCCCCAGGCCAGGCGAGAGAGCCCACAAGGATTCCTCACAGGGTACAGAGTACAAATCATTAAGAGACGTCCTAGGGGTGCGCTACAGCTGCAACAAAAAAACATAATGCGGAAGGGATATAAACATAAAGGCACATATGGTGTCCCCCCTCCTCCTCTCTACCTCCTCCCTCCCACAACCTCCTCCCCTCCCTTCTTTCTTTTCTCCTCACACCGTGGGTTGACTACTGTTGCCCAATGGAAAGGAGTGGAACTCTCCACAAAGGGCTGGGGAATAGACGCCAAGTATTAGTAGCTCATTTTGACAGAGCAAACAAATCCCAAGTGTGAGTCACAATGAGGGGTCCTTACCTGTATGGGGATACCCCACACATAAGAGAAGGGAGGGTGGTTGGTCCAAAGCCAATATCCAGCGGGATATGCCGCTGGTAAGATCTCCTGTGTGGAGAGGGTCCTCGTAGGCCTAAAAAATAACTATAGTGCATCAATGCTGGGGACCCCTCGTAGCCCCTCATAGTGAAGAATAAAAGGGGAGAATTCATCTGGTTGTACCTGTCAGATCGTGGGCTGCCCGCACACCGTCCTCCCTGGCAGTGTGTGTCTATTGCACTGACCAGGGGGATTAAATATGGCATCACATTCACCGCGCATTGCGTCATCGCTGACGCACTTGCGTGTCGCGACCTGGAAGGGTCAGCTGTCCCTGGAACGCATGGCCATGTGCTTCCCAAGTCCTGGCGCGATCAGCCAAACATCTCACTGAACAGCGCCAGCGGTCAGCGAAAGCAAGTCAAAGCCAGATGTACCACCCCGCTGGAGCGCAACCACAAGGAAGCACAGAGGGGAGGGGGAGGAGAAGGAAAACGAGTCCCACATACACTGGATGGATAGTTCCCGACCGCGGGGCCGTATGCAGCATCACCCTGAAACCACACCACCTGCTGGACATGAAACATATACTACAATACCAAAACGTAGATATTGTTGGGCATAATAAAATACTCAATGGGCAGAGACCAGGAAAGGACATTCATAGATAGGTAGGAAGAGCCGCACAGGGGGGTCCTGACTAGGAGCAGGAAGAACAGTGGAACGTACTGCTGGGCAAGTCTTCCAGAAGGGATCCATCAGGTGTCGGTGAGTGACACACAGCCAGAAATGCTGTTGAAGCACACCAGAGTGGATTGGGGTGTGAGACAATCTGAGATGGGTGTAGAGCCAGCATGGACAGTGGGGTCATGGGCAGTGGAAGTGGGCAGCTGCAGCCAGAAGGGCTGGCAGGGCCCTGAAGAGGACTGACTGGGAGCAGTAGTCCACCAAGGGCAGCTAGCATTTAAAACTCGTAAACGTATTTGCTACACAATAAGGACCCGTGGTCCCTGCATGCCAGAGGCAGGCCCAACCATGTGCTAGCTGCACCTGAGAAGAAGTATTGTACAGGAGGAAGTTTGTGAGACTCTTCAAGCAAGTTTGTGCAGGAGGAAATTGTAGTCCCACCTTTTCAACTAAAATTCTTCTGGGCATCTCATAAACCCCTTCCCCATCCAAGTTAAATCCCCTAATAAAAACTACAAAACAAAAAACCCGGACAGATTCTTGACTTTGGATGTCTGTGAGATGTGTGACTGGCTGGGCAGGGTGACAGGTGAACCACAATGCTCAGCAGCCCTTATGGGGATACCGCTACATACCTTTTTCACATCAATACAAAAACAGATTTTGAGATATATTTGGGATGCAAAACCGCCTAGAGATGCTCTTCTGCTAACTTCTGTGAGCTTTCCCCCCCCAATACAAAAACCACCTCCCCACCAATCACAGCTTCTCTGATGGTTTGGAAGAAATTCCCCATCCCATACTCTACCAATTCCTCTCAAAACGCTAACGACACACTTGACAAACCACAAGCTACAACATTGGCTAGTACTTGGGATTGGTAAACTAATAGACCTCTTTGTTAATTACTCTCTAAAAACCTTCAGAGATCTCCAAGCTGAATTTAATCCTCCAAATTCCAAAGCCTATACTTACATGAGGATTTCCCATTTTCTTAAAGAAAATTGAGTACTGTCCGTGATACTTTTTTTATTTGCACTAACATAAAATTTTTCAGGACAAGCTTTCGGGGTATCTCCCCTTCTTCAAGGTCCAAGCAATATGGCTACAATCACTTCAAGCCATTTTCTAAAACAAATTCCCCTCTGTGATTTGAATACCTGAACTACTACACCAATTCTAAACCTACACGGTGTATCCCAAACATGGTATCTCCATGCTATACACAGCCCTCAGTGACAACCAACCCTACCCCCAAATCATTACCCTCTTGAAATGGGGTAAGGAACTAAATGTCCATGTCACCCAGGACATATGGGCATGAGCTTTTAGACTTATGTAGCGGTACCCCCCCCCCCTGTAGGGGCTGCTGAGTGTTGTGGTTCACCTGTCGCCCTGCCCAGGCAGTCACACATCTCACAGGCATCCAGAGTCATAAATCAGTCCGGGTAGTTTGTTTTGTTGTTTTTATTAGAGGATTTAACTTGGATGGGGTTTGGGATTAATGAGATGCCCAGCAGAATGCAACAATTTGGTTGGGACAAACTATGTACACTCTCTGTACATACTACTAGACATGTGCACGGCCGAAAATTTTGTTTGTTTTCATTTTCATTTCATTCATTTTTTTTTATCAGAAATTCAGGAATTCGAAAATTTCGGAAATCGGAAATTCAAAAATTCGGTAATTCAAAATTCAATAATCTGAAAATTCTAAAATCCAAAATAAGAAAAAAAATCTGAAAATTCAAAATAATTACTAACTAATAAATAATTATTCAATTATAGGGATTGGAATTTCCTTTAAAATTTGTCTGTTAGTGAACGTAAATACAAATTTATCACTAACAGCCAAATTTTAAAGGAAATCCCAATACCTATAATTTAATAGTTAGTAATAGTTAAGTTATTATTAGTTAGTTATTATTTCAGATTTTCTAATTATCGGGTTTTCGAATTTTCAGATTTCCGAATTTCGGATTTTCAAATTACCGAATTTTCGAATTTGAAATTATGAAAATTCTGAAAAATTTGGAAATTCAAAATTCAGAAATTCAGATTCCTGTAGTAAAACAACCCTACCTCTAGCACACTATCTAAGTAGAGGGTGCTACACTTATGCAGCCTCCCACTGCTCCAACCATTGGGAATCTTATCAAAAACCCTACACAGATGGTACCTGACACCCTACCGTTTATCAAAAAATTTCCAGGGACATCCGACTAACTGCTGGAGATCTTGTGGAAGCACGGGAACTATAGTGCACATCTTGTGGTTTTGCAGATGTATACGCTCCTTCTGGAGGCAAATATTTTTTCTAATTTCCGCAACATCACATACCCCCTCAACCCCCAACCCTTCGCTAGCTCTACTTGACATTGGAATAGAGATATTTCCTCTTAGATCAAGGGTTGTAGTACTATACCTACTACTTGCAGCAAAATTGAACATTGCGGAAAAAGTCAGAACCCCCAACCATTTCCAATACAACTGCAGATCTGAACCTCCGGTGTGAGATGGAGAAACTAGTGGCTAGAAAAAAATGATGTAAGGAAAAATGTCATTATAATTGGAGGTCGTGGCTCTTACACCCACAATGCACTGTGACGTGATGGACTTTCTTTCTTCGTTGTTCATTGAACCGTAGATCCAACTTGTTTTCTTTCTGACTCTATATGTAATACCTCTGAATACCATGCTGGTTCTCCCTATTTCCCTTCATACCTCTTTCCATATCCCTCCTTCCCTTTGTCTTTTCATTAACCTACCCCCCCCCCCCCAACCACCCCCCGTCTGGAGCTAATATTGTTAGCACCTAAAGCTTGTTTATGCTTATGTTATGTTTTCATTAAGACTAATTATCAGGTACAGGCGGTCCCCTAGTTACAAACATCCGACTTACAAATGACTCCTACTTACAAATGGAGGGAGACAACAGGAAGTGAGAGGAAATCTCCCCCTAGGAAGGGAAATTCACACCTGTAAGAGTTATTATGGGAAAAAGTTGTCTCCACTGATGCTTTATCACCAATCCTTGTTTCCACGACAACCCAAAATTTTCAAAATCCAATTATCATTGGGACAGGAAGTGAGGTGAAATCTTCTGAACAGAAACATAGACAGCAAAACAAACATTACAGGGGTGTTACTCCTTCCCTATACTATCCAAAAAGCTAAAAAATAGTTTTTTGGCTGAACCTACACTTATAAAAAAAATGTACCTGTTCCGACCTGCATGTAAATTCAACTTAAGAACAAACCTACAGTCCCTATCTTGTTCGTAACCCGGGGACTGCCTGAACTGGACCTGAATTATCTTATTTCTTGTATACTTTGCTCCAGTTGGAACATTTGTTGCAACAAATGTACACCATGTTCATTTTAGTGAAAACTTTAATAGACATATTGAAATTTTAGACCCTGATATCTTCACTGCCCTTCAAATCATCTAATCAAACACAGATCTGTTTTATCAGATGCTTTCCCGGCTGTACCAATCAAGGAAAGACAGCTCTGAAACTGGAAGTGATTAAATCCTTGTCGCTTCTGGCTTCATTCATCACAGAAGAGATGGAGGAACGGATGTTCTCCCATCTCCTCAGTGTGCAGCTAACCAGATTGCATACAGTGGTCCCAGGCTACCAGGTGAAACGGGAGAGCCCGGGAATGGTGACGAGAGGGGTGGTCCCTTTGAAAGCTCTGTAAAAGTGATTGGGTGGCTGTATACTCCAGGGGCGCCCCCCCCCCCACACCGTGCATGCCCCGCTGCCCTACCTATCTATGCGCCCGGCCCCTTTCAGGACGCATGAATTCCTGGGGCGGGAAGTGTTTTTTGAAGCACTGATTAGAGCCAGAGGCTCAGGGCCCAGAGCATTGCATCCGAAGCCCACCCAGGTGTGTTGCAACAGTGAATGAATATTTGCTGTTGCAACACTGATACTCCTATGATTCCCGTCAGCTAATTGGCTGAAAGGACAGGCGATGCTATTGGACGCCTAGGAGAAGAAGGGAGGAGCCGCACAGAGGACACAGGAGCCTGCCAGCAATCCATAGAAGCCCGCCGCTGCCACAGGAGCCCGCTACCCACCGAAGCCCGCCGCTGCCACCAGAGCCCGCAATCCGCCCGCTGGGGACTGTTGAGATAAGTGCGGGATGCTGCTGAGATGCCACTGACCAATGGGGGGGTTGTTTGCCGCCCCTCCCCCCCCCCAAGAAAAAACACCGACAGCCACTGGTATAGTTGCTCGGACTACTTTTACCGGAAAGCCACTCAACAGCAACAAAAAAATGGTTCCAGGATCATGCCTGCAGCTGCTGAGGATCCTGGTATAACTGCTTGCTGCCCAGGAGGTTTATATACATATTGTATGTTGGGCAGCTTACCACCAAAAAAAAAAAAAAGCTCTGTCTCGAAAAAATGATAACAATTTCATTATGGTGTAGTGTTCAATCGAAAGTGACTAAAGACCCGTACACACAGTACAACAGTTGTACAGCAACGGATGTACAACCAGCTTGTTGAACGATCATCTGACCGTTAGTACGCGCGATTACAACAGCCGTCGTACAGCGGTTATACAACTGAAGTTGGATGAGCAGACTAGAAAACCTTGGTTGTACAACAAGCGGTCGTACGACCGTTGTACCGTGTGTACAGAGAAGTTGGTCCAGTAAGTTGTATGTGCAAAACACGCATGCTCCGAAGTCAGGAACGCCTGGAAGTGTCCGTTCTGGGAAACCTACGTTCCTAATTCATAAATCACATTCATCTGAAATTCCTTGTTATACGCTCGTAACACGTTGCTACATTAGGCTTGGTTGTACAATTGCTTAGTTCATGTCAGTACGCGAGATACAACAGCCAGCATCCAACTTGGTCCAAAGTTGGACGTTCGGTTTTACAAAGATTGTACAAATCCACGGCATTCTGTGCCTCAGAAAAGGGATGTGTGGGCTGGAAATTTGAAGCTCAGCACAGCAACTGGCAGATACATTTTGGATGAAAGGTGTTGATACCAGAGCCTCCATCCTCGGGAGAGTGACCTCCTCATCCCATATCTGTGACTGAAGTCTTCCCCCTCCCTCCCTTCTCTCTCCTGCCTCTGAGCGAGTGAGTATGCAAAGGTAAGAGGGATTCAGAAGTAAGGGGTGCCCTGTGGACTCTGATGTAAGGAGGGCTTTGGGAGCCCTAATTTAAGGGTAAATGCTGGAAACTCTGATGTAAGTGGGAGGTTTTTTGAGCAGAAACCCCCTTACATCAGAGTTCCCCTTTCCATCAGAGCCCACAGCATTCTACCTTAAAAATGTTTTTGCCGTGTGCCACTAAAGTGTTTGGGTTTGGCTTGAAGAAAAGGTGGCAACCCTAGTGGGCACCCAGCTGTAATGCCACAAGCTGTGAAAGAACACAGTGCAGGTGAGTGGCTGGATTGTGGGACAGGTGAGTGGCTGTTTATTAAAAATCAGCAGCTACACTTTTTGTATGACTGGAACTCCACTTTAAAGTAGAACTATAGGCAAAACTTTTTTTTCCATTTTGGATTGAGTACGGGAGGGTTATAACCTCTGTCAGATTTTTTTTTTCGCCATCTGTGACCCATTGCACAGATTTCCCTTCACTTCCTGTCCCATAGCCAAACAGAAAGTGATAGGAAATCCCAGCAAATTAAGGGAATTCTTTGTGGACCCCCAGGTCACCAGAACTAGTGTCCCCATTGGAAGATTTCCCTTCTGTTACTTTTCTGGGGACAACCCAAAATGTGGGATTTTTTTTATACTTTCACTTTCAATGATAATGGTAAACAGGACAAATAGAGAGGGCGAATCTCCTTAACAGGGACAAAGACTGCAAAAAAACAACTGACAGATTTTCTAATCCATTTCCACTCTATCCCAAAAAAATAATTGCCTTTAGTTGTCCTTTATGGCCACTAGATGGTGCTGTATATCATAATGTGTGCTAAGTATGCTACCTCGGCTCCATCTAGTGGCCAAAATGTGGTATTTTCCCTAGTTTCAGATTAAACTGCAGATAATGTAGCCTGGGAAACATTTGATTTTGCCCCATTCACACAAAATGAACTTACATACAGTTTCAATTGATGAATAACTATGCTTTTTTTTAAAAAAAAAAATGACACCCTATACATTCTGATATGATAAAAGCCATTCATTCCTTCTTGTATCAACATTTCTTCTCTGCAAGGCAGTGTAGCCACCCTTAAAATGTAAATTAGGAAGACTGAACCTTCAGTGTGAAACAAAAAAGAAGCCAGAGGCTGCAAACCCAAGGAAGACATTTTGCATTGTAAATGCTAAAGCGTACTGCTGTATGAAATGCTTTTTCATGGAGGGTTTAACCCTTGCTGACCGCCTAACTGGCAATATACATCATTACTTTGGTGTTAAATCCTAGAGTAATGGCTGCAGTCAGATGCCATAACCCTGGTATTTTATTTTCCCATAGGCACCAGACTTTCAAATAAAAGTGATCCCTGTGCCAGGATCACTTTTAGACGATGCGGGAGAGGTGCTCCCTCCTCTCGCCGCTTTTTTCGAAGTTACGAATTATCCAAAATTATGAGCGCTGCATCTAAATGAATGAAACATAACGAATAATAATAAATAATAACAACAATTAAAACTTTTTATAATCTATTATTATTAATTCCTTACGTTATTTGTTTAGATGCAGCATTCGTTATTTCGGATAATTCGTAACTGTGGATAAATTTGTATTCGTTGGAAATTCCAATACCTATAATTTAATAGTTCAAATGTGGGTGTGGTGAGAGTCTGAAACAATGCTGTCATCCCAAAATAACAGTAACAAGAACAAGAAATCCTCCAAAAAGGGATTTTAAGGGCATAATTGGACTAATGAATTTATTTATTGGTAGGAATAAAATATACAAATTGACCCTATGCAGACAAGGTCTATAGTACAGTTAAAATAAGATAAGAGAATGTGAGATGGGCACTCCTGACCCCTGTGCTCTGTGAGATGGGCACTCCTGACCCCTGCGCTCTGTGAGATGGGCACTCCTGACCCCTGCGCTCTGTGAGATGGGCACTCCTGACCCCTGCGCTCTGTGAGATGGGCACTCCTGACCCCTGCGCTTTGTGAGATGGGCACTCCTGTCCCCTGCGCTCTGTGAGATGGGCACTCCTGACCCCTGCGCTCTGTGAGATGGGCACTTCTGACCCGTGCGTGTCGGTCTCAATAGGCGTTTTTTTTTTTTTTTTTTAAATTCCTCTGCTATTTTGTAACCTGAAAACGCCGGCATCAAGAACGCCGGTTAATGTCGGTACGGCATTAGTGAGCATTTTGCCGGCTCAGCATCAAAAACGCCAAAACGCTACAGCCTTGGAATGCGCTGGCCGTGGGTTCTAGTTACAGCTTACTAACGCCGCCACCCTCTACAGCTAAAAAACGTTGGCATTTTTAAGGGGCCATTGAATAACATGGAGAGCTGTAAAAAACGTGGCTGTAAAAAACGCCCGTGTGTATGAGGCCTTACAGTCACTTTAATGTTGACGTTAAATTTCAATATAGTTTTAGTCTTAGTCTTTTGACTAAAATGCCATTTTTATAGTTTTCGTCGTATTTTAGTCATCTGAATTGTTTTAGCTGTATTTTAGTTGACTAAAATCTAATGGGTTTAGTTAGATTTTAATGCATTATTTAAGCATTTCTTTAGAATTGCCAAACTCATTATATACTCCTGGAGTAAAACTCTAATAACATGTAATTATTTCTGGTATTAAGGTTTTAACACGCACTACAGACACAGATTTAGCCGTTGAGATACATTACGTCTTTATAAATAAAACCAAGTTTCATAAACAAACAAAAACATTGATTTTTTACAAAGTACAACATGAAAATTAAAAAAAAAAAAAAAAACTCTTAACTCTATTAGCTGTAATGTAATATTGTACATATTACCTGAATATATTAACAACATTAAATATCAAGAAAAAAAAATAAGAAAATCCTTTTTCTTATTTTTTTCTTCTTTTAACGGCTTAGTAGAGGTCCCCCTACATATTCTTATGTGGCGGTGCAGTGTTAATTTTGATGTAAAATTCCAATTTAGTTTTAGTTATAGTCCTTTGACTAAAATGCCTTTTTGGTTTTAGTCGTATTTTAGTCATCTCAATGGTTTTACATTTAGTCGTATTTTAGTCATCTCAATGGTTTTACATTTAGTTGTATTTTAGTCAACTAAAATAGTATTAAATTTAGTCGACGAAATTAACACTGCCTGGTATTAATGGTAAAAATAATTTCCACATTCATTGGTTTCAGCTTTCCTGCTTAACTACATGCTGCCATCTTGTGGTGAATTTTCAGTAATGCAGTCAGTGTCAAACTATGCTTAGGGAAACCTGTGCTGGCATAGTATGGAGGCTGTCACTTCAGACTCAGATCAGCCCCCAATGCATGCACTTCCGACCTAAGATCCAGGGGCATAGGTAATATGCCCCCCACAAAGTGTCCATTGCACAGCACATCAGCTAGTGCTGACAGCCACACTAGGCACTCAAAGTAGCAACCTGTCAGTTTAAAGCAGTGGTCTCCAAACTGCAGGCAGGGGGGCCAGATGCTGCCCTTTTCTAGCTTTTATCTGGCCCTTGGGGCACTATTTCATCCAATGATACCAACAATAGGGCATAATTCCACCCACTGACGCCAATAAAGGGGCACAATTTCTTCCAATGACACCAACGATGGGACAAAATTCCTCCTACTGAAACAAACAATGGGGCATTATCTTTTCCCACTGATGTCAGTACCTTTTCTACTCCCAGTGGAGACAGGTTGCCCCCCCTAAAGTCTGAAGAACAGTAAACTGGCCCTTTGTTTAGAAAGTTTGGAGACTCCTGGTTTAGAGCAAGGTAGATTGCTCCTCTTCGGCTCCAGTCACATGGCCTAGTCCTAGGGAGGACTTCCCTTACTCTGAACTGCCCTAGTCTGGTAAGTGTGTTTTATGGAGGGGGGGGAGCTAGACTGAGGGGCAAGAGTTGTACTGAGGGGGCAGAGGTGTTCTGGGGAAGGTCAAATGACAAGAAGTCTGAAATCCCCCCCGTTGGACAGAGGTGA
>BLSH010011673.1:94449-105342 GCA_018402905.1 Glandirana rugosa
TAACCTCCCTCCTCTGTGGGGGGAAGTGTGTCGTGTGTCCTTGTCTCGATTACTACAGTTAGTCGACCTCCGGGGCAGTGGAAAAAAGAGAACCACAGTCCTTTTGAACAGTCTTCACTGAGTATGACTATCGTCTCCTTCCTTCATCGTCTGTCTTTAATGTGAAACACGAGACCTAACTCTGTTCATGTGTGATATCTCCCTATACGAAACGAGTATAAATTTCGTCTCGAGGTCCGAGGAAGTCTTTTTTTTATAAAAATGACATCGACGACTAAAAATTATAATCCTGTGAATGAACGGGTCCTTGGGTCGCTACAGGAGTGGACTCAGTTAAAAAGTCAACCGATAACCCACGGCGGCGGCGGTAGAGGTGATTCCCTTTACACCAAGAGAAAAAAGGTGACGGGGCCTCCAGCTGATTGACATCATTAGCTCTGTTCCTGTGTGCTGTGTGAAGGGGGGTGTCTCCTCCCTCCAATCAGCTCTCAGAACTGAGCTCTGCAGAGTGTAACCTCAGCTCTCTGCCCCCTTTTCTGAATTCTCAGACAAGCTGTAAATTCAACACTTTGAACAATGTAGAGAAGAGAATAGTGCAGATAAACAGGTACAACTTGTAGGAGGAGTTGTTTTATCTCTGTGTATCACCTGAGGCCAGTCACTTCACTGGGTATATGTGAGGGTTTACAACCAATTTAAAGCCCTATTGAACGATCAGTTTACATCAGTTAATTACATTTCAAGTGCTTCAAAACAAAGGCTATGCAAAGTTCTGCAGTTTGTTGTGTTTAGAAAGTAACTACAGCCTGAGTAGAAAAGCCTGCATGCTGCAGAGTGGGAGTTGGTGTGGAAAGCAGTGGTCTCTCTATAGAGGTGCGACTCCCCACCCTATCAAAACCGACCTATAGGGGTTGATTAACTAAAACTGCAGAGTGCAAAATCTGGTGCAGCTTTGCATAGAAACCAATCAGCTTCCAGGTTTTATTGTCAATGATTAATTGAATAAGCTAGAATCAGACACTGATTGGCTACCATGCAGAGCTGCACCAGATTTTGCACTCTTCTCCAGCGTTAGTAAATCAACCCCATAGCTTTGCAATTAGCAGAGCTTATGATAGAGGTGCACCTAAATGGAAAATTTGGTACTGGAAATGCAGGATGCACTTTGCCGAAAACTGAAACCAAAAAAATATATTTATAATTGTATTCAACTTTTTAATTAATATCAATTTAAATGAATATGAATTTATTGTCGGCCATTATCGGCACCTTTAGGACAAGAAAAGCTCAAAAAAAGGTATCCCTTTAAATTCTATGTATGTCTTCACACTGGTCTGTTGCACTTTCATTGTTGTGTGAAAAATCCTGCTCGGTCAGTAAAAACGCACAAAAAACGCACCTCCCATTGAAAACTCATCATTAGCGCACCCGTATTTTGTTTTTGATGTGGTTTTTGAATCACATGACCTATGAAAAACACACCATAAGCACAATATGGCTGGGTTCATACTATAGCGATGTCAGACATCGCTGGTGATTCGCACCGCACTTCTGTGCAGATCACATGCGATGTCTGTGCAATGCAAATTCAACCATACAGATTGTACGGCTAAATTTGCATCGCATTCGGACCAAAATGGTGCATGACCCTTTTTTCGGTCCATTCCATCCATGCGATCTGATTCCTGTCCGAATTCACAGTTTGCACTGCGAACCGATCTGGGGGTGTCATTAACTTTATATTGACACCCGCAGTGGTTCGTAGAGGGGAGTGTGAACCGCAGGCAATTTAGGTGCGATGCGGGAACACACACTGGATTCACAGGGTTCCCCGCATTGCACCAGTGTGAACCAAGCCTAAATCATGGTAAAATCGGGCCAAAATAGACGCAAATTTGCAGTAAAATCGAGGTGCGTTTTCAGCGCCACTATTGGCACCTTTATTTCTTACCAGCGGAATGCCGATAACACCATTTTCAGGCGAAATTTCGGGCATCTCTACTTATGATCAGTGTTAATTTTGACATCAAATTTCTATTTAGTTTTAGTTATAGTCTTGACTAAAATGCCATTTTAGTTTTAGTCCTATTTTAGTCTACTAAAATAGTATTAATTTAGTCAATGAAAATATTTTAGCTGACAAAATTAACACTGCTTACAATCTCTCCTGCTTGGAGAGCTCTGGCTCGGACTCAGCAAGGGGTGTGTTTGGACCTCAACAGAGAGACCACTGCTTCCACACTGAGACTCGGGCTGGGTTCACATTGCTGCGAATCTTGAGCGGTTTAGATGTGGTTAGGGAGACCAAGATTCGCATGTCAGTTGAATAGAATGGATTTCAATGTGTTTTGGTTCACATACCAGTGTTGCGAATTTGATGCGTGGGAAAATAGACTCCTGTGCTTTTTTTGTGCGATGCAAGCTTCTATAGTGCAATGCAAATTTGTTCGCACCTCCACACCGCAAATCGCAATGTAAATTCGCACTTCACCCTGGACAAAAACCTGCATCAAATTTGCACCACATCGCAGCTCAGCAGTGTGAACCCAGGCTAAGGGTCCTTTTCCTCAGCATGCTGACAGGAGACAGGCTTTTCTACCCAGGCTGTGGCTGCTTTGGAAAGAAAAAGGACTGCAAGGGTCCTTTCATACGGACTTTCTGCCCGGCGGACTCTGTTTTGCTCAGCGGGGGATCGATCCGCTGATCCCCGCTCAACAGGTTGATGACCGGCCTGCCTCTGTTCACTGTGCTGAGATGGACCTGTCAGAACCCCGCTCTCCTCTATGGAGATCCGACTGGAAAATAGGGTCACCATCTGTCTGGATTTCACGGACAGGATTGGATAACGGCGGATGTCAGCGGACATGTCTCCATGGACATCTGCCGTTCCATAGGGCGGACCGATCAGGTCCGCCTGAAAAACTGACATGCGGCCCGCATGAAAGGGGCCTTCGATTGCATACATGTGTTTGATGCACCTGAAATGTTTAGCTGACTTAAAGCAGAGTTCCACCCTGTTAAAGGGCTCGCTCGTCTCCCCCTGCCCTCGGCGTATTCATGCTGCGACTTGTGAATGGCTGGGCGTATCTTCTGGGACCTCTGACGTGACCCAGAAGATCGCTAAGAGGGAGGGGGGAAGGTGAACTTCCTTTGTGGAGCCGCGGCTCCAGGGGAGGAAGTGGACCTGGGACCCTGTGAAAACGGGGTCCCTGGTCACCCCCCAAAAAAAATGACATGGCAATTGTGGCATGTCGGGGGGTCACCTTCCCTTAAAGCGGAAGTTCCACTTTTGGGTGGAACTCCGCTTTAAGCCCCATACACACGATATGAAAATCGTACGGAAAATACCGCTTTCGAATCGATCATACGATAGTCGGACCGTTAGTACAGAGCTTTCGAGAGCCGATCATGACAGTCCATCCGATTATTTTCCGTCCGGACATGATGGGACATGCAGGGAACATTTTCTCGCATGATGCCTGACCGTACAGTATAGGTGCAATACAAATACACTACAAGACATCACATCGCTTCCGATTTTTTTTTTTTTTTATTCTGTCGTATGAGAATTTTCCTGACTAAAGTGAACTCTTCCGATCGATCAGAGATTAGCATGCAAAAAAGACGGACGATCATTCGCCCAATAATCTCATCGTGTGTACCGGGCATTAAACTGAAAGTCCGGTTGGGCTTCGAGCATAGACTAACATTACACTGTTTTTAGAGTCTGAGGCTCGGTTCACACTGATCCGATCTGAGAGATCGGATGTGATTCGCACCACACTGCAGTGTGAGTCACATGCAATCTCTCTTTCTCTCTCTGCAATGCGATATCAGCCATAGAGATAGTATGGCTGAGATCGCATTGCAATCGGATCAAACTCACACAGGACCCTTTTTGTTCACAGGGTCAGAATCGCATTGCATGGTGGTTCACACCATGTGATCCGATTCCTGTGCGAGTTTGCAGATCGCACTGCGATATGCGAACTGAAAAGGGGGTGTCGTTAACAATGCACTGACACCTCGCTTCAGTTTGCATAGGGCAGGGTAAACTGCTGCTGGGAGGCTAGCGATGCGGGAACCCGCAGTGGATTTGCAGGGTTCCCACATCGCTGCAGTCTGAGCCCAGCCTTATAATGCAACTGGTATTAAACAGTTTAAGGCTGGGTTCACACTTTTTCGAATTGGATGTGGATTTCACCACATCCATTTCGCATGTCAGGAGATTGTGACCGGCTCTCTATGGAGCAAATTGCACAGGAGTCCTGTGCATCTTCTAGTCCGTTTCGGGTCCGAATTCAGCCAAAAAGTCGGGCTGAAATCGGAACTGAAACATTGAATGGGGACGCACCGGACCTCAGGCTTGTAAGCCCTCATCACTGCACGATAAAAGCATGGCTTGCAGGAGAGTGCTACTGAATGTGTTCTGGTGAGGACATTTTGACTTTGACCCCATCTCACCATAGACTGACTGACTGGTTCCCGTGCCTCATTGCTTCCCTTCTCCATCCTTCCCTTCAGCCTTGTCCTCTCCTGTATTGCTCACTATAACAGGATCTGACTCTTTCTGCTGTCAGAATACAAGTAGAGCTGTCATTCCATACTATGATGTCCTCACTACTGAATGTAATTGTATGCAGGTGGACGAGAAGGAAAATGCCACAGCGAAGCACGCTTTGTTCAGCCGTCACCCAGAGATGGTCAAATGGCCTCGTGACCACAACTGGTTCTTTGCCAAACTCAACATCTCCAACATCTGGGTGTTGGACTACTTTGGTGGAATTAAAACTGTGACACCGGACGAGTACTACAAGGCCAAACCATGGTAAGTGTACATTTTCGATCGGTACCGTTGTTTCATTTCCAATCCTGAGCTATATCCTGCCAGGGAGGAGGAATGGCCACACGCAGGTCATAGATTTTTCAGATTCTTTCATGTGTAGATGTTTGCTGTACCATATTCCCATTATTGTACTAAATTTACGATATTGTATTTTTCCTCAATGGGGTTGATTTACTAAAAGTGGGGAGGGCAAATATTGGTGTAGCTGTGCATGGGAGGCAATCCGCTTCTAACCTCAGCTTATTCAATTAACCACTTCAGCCCCGGAAGAATTTCCCCCTTTAGGACCAGAGCACTTAGATTCCGCCCTGCGTCGCTTTAACTGACAATTGCACGGTCGTGCGACGTTGTACCTAAACGAAATCTGCGCCCTTTTTTCCCACAAATAGAGGTTTCTTTTGGTGGTATTTGATCACCTCTGCGTCATTTCTGATCACCGCTATAAACAAATAAAGAGCGGCAATTTTGCAAAATTAAAACAATTTTTCTTGCTTTCTGCTAAAATACAAATCAAAAAAACACATAAAAAAACATTTTTTTCATCAGTTTTGGCCGATTTATATTCTTCGTCATATTTTTGGTAAAAAAAAAATCGTAATCGGCGTTTATTGATTGGTTTGCGCAAAAGTTGCTGCGCTTACGAACAATGAGAATTTAATTTATGGGGTTTTTATTTTTTACTAGTAATGGCAGCGATATGAGATTTTTAACGGTACTGCGATTTTGCGGTGGACATGTTGGACATATTCACACTTTCTTGGGACCATTGGCATTTACACAGCGATCTGTGCTATGAAAATGCACAGATTACTGTGTAAATGCCATTGGCAGTGAATGGGTTAACCTGGAGGGGGCGCTGTAAGGGTTAACTGTGTTCCCTTGGCGTGTTCTAACTGTGAGGGGCCTGGGCTGGCAGGAGTGATCACGGCTCCCATATACAGGAAGCCTGTGATCATAGCCCTTCCCCCCTCTGTCAGAACGGAGATCTGTGTTTGCATACACGGACCTCCATTCTCTCACGGGGGGGGTCGCTGGTAGCCGGCGGAGATCGAGTCCGGCCTACCCGCTCACCTGACCCCCCCGGAACACAGTGAGCGTGCGGGTGCTCCCACAATCCTCGTTATCGCGGCCACCATCAGGTGGATCCACTTTGCCGCCGTCAAGCCACGGCGGGAGGTCGGCAAGTGGTTAAGCTTTGACAATAAAACCTGGAAGCTGATTGGTTTCTATGCAGAGCTGCACCAGATTTTGCACTCTCCAGTTTATCAGGTTTTTTTTATCAATGTTTAACCAGTTAACGACCACCCACCGCACATATACTGCGGCAGGGCAGCCGCTCTGCGCCAGATCACGTACCTGATACTTCTGGGTCTGGAGCGCACGCCACCGGCGACCCGCTCCCGCTGTGATTACCCCTACTATAAACATAACCTAGGCACACTTTTAACCTTTTGATCGCACCTGATGTTAGCCCCTTCCCTGCCAGTGTCATTAGTACAGTGACAGTGCATATTTTTTTAGCACTGATCAATATATTAGTGTCACTAACTGTGCCTTGTGGTGCCCCACACTCACCAATTGCTTGGTGTCTGATTTTTTTTTTTTTTTTTTTTTGGTCCGCTGTGGTGCACTGGTATCCTTAAAGGGTAACTCCACTTTCATGGAGAAAAAAAAATAGCACATAAAATAAATGATATAGCGTATACTATTGTGACACAAGTCATATTGTAATTAAATGTTATTAAAAATGACCTTTCCTTTTCAATCTGCTGCTCTGTAATTTTCTGTAAAATGCAATATGGCCACCTGGAGACCTTCTGTACACAGATGGTATACAATACACCTCCAGATATGTCATTTCCTGTTGGCTCACTGATTTTCCCAGAAGTCTGCACTAAGATGCAAGTCAGATTTCAAGCATCCCCTGCAACAAAAATGTTGTTTTTGGTAAGATACCCCCAATAGGAAATCACGTCTAAAGGGATGCAGACCCTGCAGTTTTCCTCATTAGAGCTTTGCAGGTGCAGCAGCTGGTTGATAATTATGAAATAATTTCCATTAGACTCCCTTTTGCACATGGACACAGACAAATACACAGGGGTTTCTTCAGAATAACAAAAGGTAGGAATCTGCAACAATGGTTGTTATAATCCTTGCAATGTACATAGATCACCCAGAGGGGAATGTTTTATTCAGAACAAAAGTGAAGTTACTGTTTAAAGTATATGTGAACCATAACCTTGTAAAACCATCCATTTAGTTTAAAATAGAAATGGAAGGCAAACATATGTGTATAGATATATTAAAAAAAAACATAAATACTGTAGCTTTTTTCTTTTTTTTTTTTTTTTTGTATAAGCAATGACATTCCCTCTGTTCGCAGCTGCATAAGGAACTAAGAGACTACAGGGGGGCGTAGAAAGCAGAGCGACAACAGTACACTGATCTTCCCAGTGAATGGCTGTGCAGGGGGAGTGTCAGCACAAGTGTGACCACTGGAGGACTGGCAAAACTGACCCCGTTGAGATGAATGCGATCTCATGCCTGGCATAGTCAATTTAAAATGGGGAAGCAGAGGGACTGGCAGAATCACCGGGTATTTCACACAAAGGAAGCAATACAAAGAGAACAGGGTACTTTTAACACAAGTACATGGTACAACTAGCACATATTGGGAATATGAAATGTTGGGGTAACATACACTACACACTAATGTTTATTAAATGCACCCCAGTAGACTTTCCTGGGTGGTCATCAAATGTTCTTGCATTGACAGCCATTGGAATCATCCCCTACACACCACAACCGTTAAACGCAAATTCCACCTTTTACAAAAAATCTTAAATGCTCATACATTTCCTGGAAGACCAATGTACATTTATTTGTATTTTAATATATTTTTTTTTTTTTTTTTTGCAAATGAGCTTTTAAAGCATTGCAACTACAATCAGTGGATCCGAGGGAAATGCATAGCAGTGGTTGAAACCAAGGAAGAGTTTCGGAGGTGGAGTTGTCAGCAGGTGACTGTTTAGGTGGGAGAATGCAGAAGACAGTGCTTTAGTGGGATTATGAAGGGTGGCAGAGACTTGGCAGCAGCTGGGGTTGGCTTGTTGAGACAGCGCAGTGGCATCAGCTGTGTCTTATTTCTGTTTTGCCTCTATAATTAAAGCGGAGCTCCACCCAAAAGGGGACGCTCCACTTGTTTGCCTCCTCCCCCTTCTGCTGCCACATTTGGCACCTTGAGGGGGGAGCGGGTACCTGGTTTTGACAGGTACCCGCTCCCACTTCCAGCTGATCTCGCCGCAGGAAAGTTAGCCGGACGTTCATCTCCCCTCCTCCTTCCCCCGCTGCTGGGCCATTCACAAAGCACAGCTTCGCGCGTGCACAGTAGGGAACCAGGTGTGAAGCCGGCGCCGGTTCCCCTTAGTGAAGATGGCAGCACCCGACAGCCGACTGAAAAATCGTCTGGGGTGAAGACCCCGCTGGATTCGTGGACAGGTAAGTGTCCTGATTACAAAAGTCACCAGCTACAGCATTTGTAGCTGCTGACTTTTTTAATTTTTTTTCTGAAGGAGCCTGGAGCTCCACTTTAAGCCCTTTTGTGGGATGAAACGCGTTGTACTGCAAGCAATGTGCGGCTACCTTCCAAATAATGACTGGGGGAGTGTTGGTGGAAAGAAGTTACTATAAAGCAGAAGTCAGCAGAGGAAGATTAAAGAGGTTGTAAACCCACTTAGTAAAAATCGCACAATCCCCTGGCTTTCATAATACTAAGTGTCCTATATACAGCATGTGGTTTATTAAAAAAAAAAAAGCTGTTCTATACCATTTTTATTTATTTTTTTTCAAATTCTTTATTTTAGGGATCCAGCATACGCAGAGCGGCAAATCACATTAAACAGTACAGGCATGAAATGACCCCATAGATATCCCAAACTAACTGGGAAGACAACATCAGTTATTAGCATGAAGCGCGCGAGCGACCCGTTCGTAACACTCAACAATAACCTAATCTATAGTGCTAAAAAAAAAAAAAGAAGTGGGGGGTCACCTCCTCTGGATCAATTATTTGCTGCCTCCGTGAATACATGGGATACATGGGATACAAATTTTCATGTTAAGTCAAGGGAGGGGAAAAGGTTGGAGCCATAGAAATTAAAGTGTAAGGGAGAGAACAGCAAGGGGGGAGAGAGAGAAAAAAAAGCGGGGTAGGGAGACTGGTGTATTTCCCAGCAGAGCGTGGAAGGACCCCGATAGCGGGACATTAGGGTGCAGTCAGGATGCAAAGAGGGCCTTTCCTTCTTCTGAGAATGTGAATATATTCCAATGGACTTAGGTTTTGGACTAAGTCTCATGTCTGTTTTGGGCAGAAAGTAACAGGTTTTCCATCTTGTTCACCTCTTCAATTTTCGACCGCCAAAGCGAGACAGAGTGAGGGCGTGGGTCTCTCCACTGCAGCGCAATGCACAATCTAGCAGCATTAAAGAGGTGGCGTAGAACTGATTTGTTGTACGTTTTCTCAGGAATATTCAAAACCTGTAGGAGAAAGAGAGCAGGGTCTTCTGGTACGGTATAATTGGTGAACTTTTGCGAAATGCGATGTACCTCCTTCCAGAAGTGTTCCAATTTTGGACAGGCCTAGAAAATATGTAGTAAAGTTCCCCTTTCTTTCTGACATCTCCAGCAGCTGTCAGGGGTTGAAGGAGAATATTTATGAAGTATTGAAGGCGTGCGCTACCAACCTGTGAGAAGTTTAAAATTTGGTTTCTTGGGCACGAGTACAGATGGAAGGTTTTAAATCCTATACCTCATTTAATAGCGCTAATTAGCGCTCACGTGACCGTCTGGGTCTCCTCTCTCCCGATCTGACAGCTAGAGCGGGAGGGGCCGAGAAACCCCCACTGACGTCAGTTCGGAGGAGGAGAGAGCCGGCCAATCGCTTGACTGCCGATCGGCGCTATTAAATAAGGTATAGAACAGCTTTTTTTAAAATAAAAAACATATACAGGATATTTAGTATTATGAAAGCCAGGGGATTGTGTGATTATTACTATCCTGACACAGAGCTGACAGACAGGGAGGGGAGGGGGGAGGAGGACAGAGGAGAGCTGCAGATAGCAGAAGATGACAGAGGCACGTAAACTGACCACAGTGTCAGGGCTCAGCAGCCATGATCTACCGTGGTCAGTTTACAAAGGAGAGGGCAGAGCCAGGCAGGATCAGGCAGGTATTTCAGGTGATACAGGGGGCCAAATTACACAGCACATGCATGGTGTTGTATACAGGCAGTCCCCTAGTTATAAACATCTGACTTACGAACGACTCCTACTTACAAACGGAGGGAGACAACAGGAAGTGAACGGAAATCTACACCTAGGAAGGGAAAAGGTGTCTCCACTGAAGCTTTGTCACCCAGGTTTGTTTCCACAACAACCCAAAATTTTTAAAATCCAATTCTCATTGGAACAGGAAGTGAGGTGAAATCTTCTGAACAGAAACATAGACAGCAATACAAACATTACAGGGGTGTTAACCCTTCCCTATGCTATCCAAAAAGCGTAAAAATAGTTCTTTTGGCTGAAGCTACACTTAAAAAATGTACCTGTTCCAACTTACAAACAAATTCAACTTAACCACTTGCCGACCGCCAACCGCAGGTTGACGGCGACAAGGTGGTTCGTTATCGCAAATCACCGTCATACGACGGCGGCTGCGATAACGCGCACTGTGAGCGCGCGCCCCGCGCGGAGGCCGCCGCGCGCGCGCGAGTGTCACGCGCAATAGCGTCGGCGGCAGCATACTGCCACTAAACGCTATTGCTTGGTGGAACAGCGGCAGTTGGACGCCAACCGCCAGCCGTTCACCAATTCAACTTAAACAAACATTCAACCTTGTCCATGTAAAAAATTCACATCGAAGTCGGTTTTCTTGATAAAAATGCGAAAAACCTATCGTATCCCTTCCCAATTGTGGGGACATTACAAACATAACGACAGATACAAAGACAAGTCTTCTAAAGTGGAGTGAAGGACAAGGTTACTCTTAAC